>OX359247.1:52493968-52596311 GCA_947179485.1 Allacma fusca
TCCCCCACCTGTGGTATCGTTTTAAATTTTGAAACTTTGGTGACGTGTCCTAGGAGAACGGGGCAAAATGCACTCGAGTTACACGAGTTTTGAAACATACTAGGTGAGTACTAAAACATGTGCTATCATTTGTTTGAATCGGCTTGTACCATCCCAAAATCTTACCTTGTCAGTACAAGTTGACTCAGAACGATTATCTCTAGCCCACAAGAAGGAGCCCGTGAAATATTAGATTCCCCTCTGTTTGAAGCAAATTTTTTTCTGATTTTCTAAAATTTATTTCATTGACATACACATGTCAATTTTTGCGAAAATTTATTGATCTGACAATGAGTAAACGCTAGATAAACTTTGGCACAATTATATTTAAAAATTCAATCGAAAGATTTTATATTTTAAGCAGTTTTGCAGATTGTACATTGGTACTGATTTTGTCAAGTACTGAGCAACGCTAAAATCGAAAATTTCTACCACCAGCCAATATATGAAACGTGGGTGTAACGCTCCCTGAGATCCTTACCCACCCACAATGACCCCCTTTTAAGTTACGTATTATCTATTTCCGTATCTCTAAAAGGGCGTTAAAATTTTTACACTGCGTATTTAAAGTACAAGGCCTTAAATAATTTATGACCCTTCAAGCCCATGTACCTTGGAGGTGAGGCCATTAAAATTCAAGATGAAATCCATAGGTTTGTTTCAAGGGTTCTTTCAGAATTTGTAAAATAATGTTATCTAATCTGAACTATATTGGTGAGTCACGAATGGTGACTGAAGTGTCATACATGTATAAATACTGTCTCAAACCATTTTCTCATTTCCCTAAGAGACAGTGATCAAAGAATCATTCCATTTTAAAATTCTGTGGTTGAATTTTTCCCAGGAGCAAATAAATATATTTCATATAAAATATTTTCATCGATGTACGGTAATATTTTCAACAACGATGGTTTAAAAAAACAACAGAAAGCAGCGACATTTTTAATTCTACGAATCTGAAAATTTAATATTAACCTGTAGCATATATATTTCTCACTCCTACAGCTGCATTCAGTTGATAAAATATCTGTAAAACGAGAACAAATCCGCTTAAAATTTAGTACAAACACAGCATTTTGATTTATGTACTTATCTATTTATGAGATAGCTGGACAAATTCCAACAACACTTCGCAGCATTTAAGCCCCTGGTGGCGCTGTTTGTGAGAATACGTAGTTTTTGGATTCCAAATCTGTAAACAACATCTGACTTTACTTCCTTTTTGTGACCCCTGTGGGGCAAAATTGACGTAGAGCAATGAAAGAGATTTTAGTAAATCTCGAAAAAATTTGCTAAAAATTTGGAGTAATTATCCAATATTTCATGAGGTACTCCCATAAGTGGACAATCGGCCAGTCGTTTTGAGCCACCCTGGTTATTGCTATGGTTGTGGTAATACAATATTAATGGTTCAATGTTTTTATTGTAAACTGTCAGAGTATTGGGTGCTACCGGCCTCCGTGTAATTGATACTTCAATTATGCCACACATAACAACAACAAATACAAACGCTCCTGCCATTATGATAGGAGAAAAAGGATCGGAGATGATTTTAGAGCACTGGGAATCTCAAAAAGATCACTAGCAAAAGATTATTTTGCAAGGCTAGTCGAAGTCTATCAGAAGTATAATCAGAAGTATCTTGCAGGTGGTTGGGGATTTTTTTGGCAGGTGTACAAAATGTTTGATTTTCGTAAATGTCACACAATAGCAGAATAAATGTACGTTTTGAATAAATTTTATCCAGTTGAAATAAAATAAAATACTTTTATATTTTTACTGTCATTTATGAAGTATTTATTATTGTATTAAGCTTTAATTTAGTATTTACAATGCGTTTTACACCTTCTGCCGAGACTCAAGTCAGACGGACTTAAATTGCACATCCACTGCCTACAGTAGTTAATGAGCATTTATTTTACTCACATTTCCGGCTTTTGTACTCAATCCCATATTCACAAGGTATGTGCACAGTTACGTAAAAAAGTATTTGTAACATGAAGCCCCTATACCCAGTTTCGTTGTCACAAGTTGTGACTTTTATTCAAATAAATGGTCAAAAAACAATTACTTTGTGACAGGCTTATAGACAATGTAGTGGGGAATCATATTGGCAACTTCAAATATGCCAAAATGTTGAACCCACCGAAAACAGGACCGCGAAACCGTAGCAATTTCCGAATGTGTGCGTAAAAAAAGTGTAACATTTCATAAATTATTTTTTATGTAGTGAGAAATAATGATTACTCGTTCTAGAATTTTTTCGTAGCTCCACAGATGACCCTATTGATGGCGCCTCATGATTGTGGGAGCCCAACGGCATGAAGAGGCTCTTCTATAATTTAATTTAATAAATTCGTTTTTTAATAACAATGCCCAAACCTCTTATTATCCTGTAAAATAATAACTAACGCACAATCAGCTTTCCATTCGAGTAAAAATAGCCATTCCCTATTATTAGTACTGTCATACGTGTATGTATCCAGTATTTTGAGATTATAAATTATAATACTCTAGATGTGTATTCCAATACAATGTCTCTACAGTGACCACCTCATAAATACGTCAACTTTTTCTATAGAGCACAAAAATGTTCTCATAAAAATGCTAATTTTTCTCTATGTAGATGTAAGATCGTCTTCATTTATACAATACAGTAAGGAAGCCAATTGGGGCATGAAGGAGAGTACACTTGATTGCTAAAGATGCTGTTCTTCTGGTTCAACTGAATGTTTTTACACTTTTAGAACCTTCCTTCAGAATTCACAATCCTAAAATAGGACGTAGCCCAAACGAAACATTAACAAGGTTGTTTTCTATATGCGGGAATAGGTTACTTACTTTTTACGCAATTTTATTAAACTGGAGTCAAAGGCTGCAAAACTACTACACAAAGTTGAATTGACAAGTTGTCCAAATAGTGTGAAGCGCTATTTAAACAAACTACAATATTTTAAATGTAGTAAATGATGCAATAAAATTCTCAGTTTGCAAATTTATGAAACTTGAATTGATTCAACTGACCATATAGAACTGGACATCTGGTGAAGATAAAAATTACAGGTTATTAGTATTTTTTAAACACCGTATTATATATGTCATTGTTATAATATTATTAGCATTTATTGCGATTATGAAATACACGTCATACTTTGAATGCACCAATTGTACAAGTGTACAATTGATAAGTATAAAAATAACATTTTGTAGATACAAGAATCACTACTTATTAGAGTAAATGAACAAACACACCACTCGGAAATCCAAGAACAAGGAGAATACATAACAAGATTTCGTTGACCATGAAAGAGTACTCAAATCGGAAAAATACGCATACAGAAATACGTACAGAAAACATAAGGTACTTAAGAATACCAGAGTAAATTAGGTCTTTATCAACGGAATATTTCATTTAAAAAGCAACACAAACTAATTGTAAGTAGATATAAAGAATCAGCACATGTGATAATACGAGAGTAAGTGAAAATGAAGTTTAATAACTTTCAATGCCGCAACAATAACTACATTAATATTAATTAACAATAATTACATGGAACCCGGAAATAACCCCGGAAGTCGCAGAACAAGTAAGATTTAAAATAATGAGCTTATTGACAAGAGGTATGAGCAAATAGTTTTTAGTCCAGTTAGCAACTATTCCATATTCGTTTAGTTCACTCAATATACCAATTTGAAGCAGTAGTACGTCCCTGCGAAGCACGTTAGAACTACCCTACTTGATATCCCCTTTGCCATGATGATCTTTGATGTGCCTCTTAAGTCCTAACTGATGAACGAAAGGAATGCTGCAGTTGGGATGAGGACAAATAAAAACTTTGGTTTCTGGATGTTTTGCCAGACGATGACGATTTAGTTCTTCAACTTGCGTGAAACCCTCTTTGCAAATAGTACAAATGTAGTTCTTCTCCTGTTCGTCTACTAAATGACTCTGCCAATGAAGTCGGAAGTCTTTGTTATTGGAGAAACTCTGTGGGCATTTCGTACAGCGAATTTTAGAATGATTACTTGACGATATCCTTTTGGATACTGCACTCTCGATTTTCGAATTTGAGTACTGGGTCTGCTCATCTCTCTCCTCCTGGATATCATCCTCTTCATCTTCCATTTCTTCTGTCTCACTCACTTCCTCCAGATTATCAATAAAATCCTTGCTATTCCGTCTCATGAATTCCTTGTCATGGATAATAGAATGATCAACCAGGTCCAAACCTCTCTGAAATCTCTTATTGCATTCCATACATGCAAAAACACCTCTTCGACTATGTCTGATTTTAACATGCGCTATCATATCTCCTCTTTTATGGAAGCCCCCACCACATATGACACATTTTACCAATACTTCTGTCGGCTCCGGAGGGGGAGCTACTGCAACTTTCTTCAAAAGAGTGGGAAGAGGCGTTGTTCCCTTTGTCTCATTATGCCAGAGGAGATGCTGCACAAGCTCCGTATTTGACTGAAAATAATCCCCACAATCGTTGCATTTCAGACGCTGATCACCTTGAATTCGGGGATGCTGGGGTGATATAACTGCCACGGCTTGTGGTTTCTTTCCAAAATCAGCTTCTGGGACACGACTCAGTCCATATTTGCTTTCAGCACGGTCAGTATCTCTACTAATTGTCCAGTTGTTCCCTACAACAGTAGTACCAGGACTTTGAAGGACTCGACTGCTCTTCCTACAGTAAAATACCATAATAATTAAATACATTTTCTCAGGTTACATCAGCTGAGAATGGAGTCGATATGTGATATATTATTTATTACTCTTATTAGAAGTTTGGTAAAAAAAATTAAATCTTACAATGAAACACGACTTGGCACTATATCATCAGTTGGGTGGTGGGTAGCTATATGAGAATTCAAAATTTTCCCAGTAGCGAAAATCTTCGCACATATAGTGCACTGTCGTTGCTTTTCGGCCTCTGTGGGTTGTCTAAACATACTAGCATTCGAACTGGAACTGCCGTTGTCGTCCGAATTAGCTATATCCTCGTGCTGCGACTTGATGTGATTCTTCAGACTTGCTTCTCTCGAAAAACCTTGGCTACACAGCTTACACGCGTAAGTGTACAACTTCTTCTTGCAGGACTCTCTCTCCAAATGTAGTCGCAACAAGCGGTTAGTATTGAACACCACATTACACTCTAAACATGTCCGCTCTTCTTCCCCAGGAGGTGATGATTGCTTGAGACGAGCTGCTTTCTCAACAGGCTGGAATGAACCGATGGACGCACATGGTCTTTTGTGTCTTGCTTCAGCACCTTGATTGGAGGAAATCGGACTAGGACTTGAACGAACGGAACTGTAAAAAAAGCAAAACAATATACTTTGGCGGACACTCAAATTAATTAACTGGTAGTTTTATTTCAGTTCTAGAAACAAAGTTCAAATTATTCTAAAAATAATTATTACTGTTGTGTTTGTTACCCTGGAATCCATTACAAGAAGCAATTTAGCGAGACAATATCACATTGCGTAAATTGAACTTTATAGTTACACAGTGGTTTATGTCTCGGTTTATTTACCTCGGTAAAGATTTCCTTTGTATTCCAGCAGTTTCTGTTTTACTTTTTTGTGGTAAAATTATAGCAGTATCCGATACCTTATGATCCCTTCTATGCAAAATATATGATCTAAATTGCTTGAACACCTGTTTGCACACATTACAAATCATGAGTTTCATTAATTTTATTTTTACTGACTCGGTTAAGGATACAGTAGTATCCAATATCTTGGTACCATGGACCTTAAAATCCTCGTTGTTTAAAGATTGGGGGGATTCAGAAGCGTGCAGCTGTCGAGTATGCTCCGTCGTGCTTCCAGTTCCAATTGTTGAAGAAAGATTCTTACCACAAGTACGAGTTTCCTGAATGCCTTCATTCTTCTCGTAATTGTGGTATGCTTCTTTGCCGTGCCGCTTTTGAATGTGAATGTCAAGTTGGCTCTGCGTCAAAAGAACACTTTCACAATAGAGGCACATAAAAACCCTGTGATCATTTTTGACATGGTCGCGTAGTAGAATCACATCAGAATAACTTCCGAAACAACCTGGGACTCTGCAATTGAACTGAGTCGAATGGACTTCCTCTCTAATTTCGGAGCGATCAGACATGTATCCATTTTGATTTTGACTTATACGTGATTTTCCGTTAGATCTGATCCCGGCGTTACGAGGAATTGTCGTTCCATGTTTGTAGAAACGGAAGGCTTGCCAATATTTTAATGAGCTCTTGTTGTTAGAGAGTTTGTGCTTGAATACAAGCTCACATAAATTCAACCGATGTTTCCAGAACTTTTTGAACTGACTAAAAGTTTTGCCACATTTCTTACAGGAGAATTTCTTAAGTACGTTCGAATTTATTTGTAAAGAGTTTCTTTTGTGAAATGTAAGCTTTCTCGCGTCTGCTGATCCATGATCATGATATCGCAAATGGAGAATGAAATTCTTCTGATTACTCATTACTTTGCCGCAGTTGACACAAGTGTATTCAGAGATTGCTGTATATGTAGAGGTACTACCGTCATTGCTTGCATCTGATAAACTTCGAATTCTAGATGACTTCCGTAAGGACGTAATATTTATTGGTTCAGATGTTTTTTCATTCATCTTGCTCTCTGATTTTGTGGAGTACTTTGGAATAACTGATGGGAAGGATTGCTTAGCTAAAATCTGGTTCGTTGAATCTTGACAGCGACTTGACTCTAATGACTCAACAACAGCCATCTCCCGTGCTCTAAGATCGCTGAGGAGTTTAGAAAAGAGCAAGGCATTTGTAAGAGAGGGGCCTCCGTTGCCTTTCAAACCACCCGTTGAATGATCCATTTTCATAACTTCATCTCTAATATTAACAAATAATATAAATTCGTACATACAAACAGTAACATATTACCATTTTATAAACACTCAATTGCAACATCAATTGTGTTCTTAAAGAAGTAGCACCCCAGCAATAGGATTAGGATGTACTATACAAAAAGATTTTAACAGACCCAATGGAATTCGGCTGTGATTATGCCACGCAAGACCACGTATCCTTCACAGATGTATCGTGTAAGTATTAGGTACTAATGTTAAAAGACAACTTAATTTAATTACGCTATACAAATAACAAGCCACGTTTTGAAATAAGATATCGCTAGACTGCACTCGTTAACCATGCAGGGTATAAGCATAAGTTGAAAACGGAATTTGTTTAGAACAGTAAAACTGAATTAGTGAGAAACCCGAATGCCAAATAGTCATTATTACCCCACATAAAAGGGACCATTACGGATTTATTTAGCGCAACCTTCTAAAGATAATCACCCTTACCCGATACAGCGCAGGACCACAAAAACACCCAGTCATACAATTTTAAACGGTTGCTTACCAGAAACTTGTTCACTCAACCCAAAAAACAATAATTCGAAACAACAATTTAAGTACAGTTAAGTGTCGCTATAAGGGACGCTTAAAGAACAGGAAAATTTTGACCCATATTAGCATGATCCCTTATAGTCGTAAGCATTGTGTAAAGAGGAATTCGGACTGCAAATCCGTTATAAACTGGTCTCACTAACATGCGGGCTTCCGCAGGTGCGGAATTTTTCAATAAAATGTGGGATTGGAGGATGACGTGGAGAGTCAATAAAATGCGGGACTGGCGGATATGGGATGCGGGGGGCGGAAAGAGGATAGAATAGGATGACCATAATCATTTCCCGCCCCCTCTAGTCTATATACATAAGGGAGTGACATAAAATATTCGATTCCCCAAAGTTTAGCAAATTTAATTCTAGATTTTCGAAAATTTACCTCACTGACCTGGGTAAATATTTCAGGCGACAGGGTCAAGCAACGTCCAGCAAAGTCGTTTCTTCACTGGTTGCGTTCTCAGCAACCCGAGATAGCCATAAAAGTAAATATTTTTTCTTTACTTCAATTTAGCCTCATATTTTTAAGTCCTGAGACCGTAATTATTGTGTTAGAAAGATGATATTAGAATCATATGAATCCTCATGAAATTTACTGACACAGCTTTTCGAAAAAATTGTATCAACGCCGGACCGTCCAAAAAAAACGAATTTTACGTGCCTCTGACCTGTCGAACTTTTCTTCAAAACTCCAACGCAGAAGTGTCCAGGTAGGGTCAAAGTACCTACATGGACACTTTTGTTACAATCTGTAACCACAATACTTTTTTTGGCTGGTTTATTTCCTCCGAACTTACTGATTCAAAAAAAAACGACTTTGCTTGACGTTTCATGACTTGGTGACGGCTAATATTGACCGGGATCAATGAAACAAATTTTTGAAAATCCAGAATTGAATCTGCTAAAAACTGGGGGAGTAAAATATTTTATAAGTCACTACCTTATGTGGGGGGGGGGGTTAGAGTGAGGGGCATATGATTATGGCCACCCTGTAAAATGTGGGATAAGGGTTGAATTCACAAATGCGGGCTAGCCTTAATTAGTCCAAGAGATGTGGGATGGCGAGACGGAATGAAAGTGAGATACTAAACTATGGAAAGGGAACAACAAGCGGACATCACAGGACGGGTCAGCTTTTAGCGGACGTGACCGAACAACGTATTAGTAGGCAGGGGAGAATATCTCACGAGATTGCATAAGACGATTTCTCACGAGACGAGCCACCGGCTCAGGGGACATGGGACGCGGTGTGAAACAGGACACCACGGGGGTAACAGGGCAGGATAATTTCTTACGATCAGGACACTATGAGACGATTCCTCACGCAGCGAACGAACCAGGAGCTTGGATAAAATAAGAGACTAGAGGGCAGATAAGAGAGATGCCTGATCGCAGGATGAGGCTTTAAACCGAGAGCAGAAGACGATATGTGCTTGTAGGTGACTCACAAATAATTGCGTAACAAAAAGAATTCGCAATATTTTGTTAACTAAATTAGCGACGACAAATCTTCATGATTAAAACTTGAGATTTGTTCAGCACTTCTGGTTGCACTCACCGAATGAGTGCAACACTTTCGCTCTAACTCACGAGCGCAGATGAAAAAATTACAGTAAGTACCGCCACTTATTCCAAAGAAGAAATTTTGAGCCACTTGATCAAATCATTGTTAAATATTCTGGCACCAGAATGGCTACCAATGATGAGTGAATGCAAGTATTATTGTCGCACTGTAATTTATTTTATTGGGATTAAAGCTTTTAGTAGGGACAAACTTTCCGTCTTGTACATCCCATTCCCAAAGATCGGCACACGTTGACAAAATTTCTGTCCCGTCCCCATATTGTAAAACAATTGCCCCTAGTCAAGATTTGACAAGTGTCAAGTTTTTATAAGTATTTCCCGGATTTGGTGTTTAAGTAAAACTTTTTTCGAATGTGATTAAACATAGGAAAGTTAGGAGTTAGGAAACTTAATAAAGAGTAAAAACGACCCAGGCATATTTTCGATTAAAAGCGAATGGTCTACATGTGCCCTTTAGGTGTTACAGAAAGCATACCGTGAATGTATATATTTTAATAAAAAGCCGAACGAAAGAAATTACAGTACGGCAATTACATTCATTTATCATTGGTAGTCATCCAGCGCCGAAATGTTGAACAATGCTGCTCAAGTAACTCGAAACTTAGGAATGAGTGCAGGCCAAGCACTCGCACTCATTCTTTTGATCCCGACTCGTGAGTGAGAGCGGGAGAGTTGCACTCATACGATGAGTCTTACAAGCAGTGTTCCCTTTAAGAGCGAGGGTCTAACTGCACAGAAATTCCTGCACAGGTCCCCCCGAAATTAAGCACACATCAAAATTTTGAAACCACACAATGCCCTGCAATTTTTAGAATTGTTATTACTTAACTCTAACCCTGAAAAATACACTTTTGCATCCATATTAATTTGTTTGTTAGAATAATCTTTAAAACTTGGACGCGTTAATTAATTAAGTCCCCGTTGTGTCCCAGGAACACGGCCCACTTACACTGGTTTGTCGTTGATACTTAATCCTGCCTTCAATGCAATATCCGGTTGGAATGTTGATTTCAACTTATATTTCACCTTCTCACTCGCACCCTCTCCTTCCGATGTATCTTCTGATCTACAATCAACAAATGAAATTAAAATATCCCTCAAAGCAGTATGCCAGCTCAAGGGAGAGCTGAAAAGAACAAAATAATTGTAAATCCTTACTCGTCAGGCCCTGTCCCTGTCCCCAAATTCAGCATGCATTCCTCAACTGACTTGTGAATAATTATAGGCAAGGCTTGGATCCCTTCATCCAAGGGTTGCTTCGGTTGAGGACGGACTTGAGTATCTTTCCCCGCCGTGTCGGGATCAGGGTGCTTGACTCTTTTGTGAATCACCAGTTGAATATTCAGAGGAAATGACTGTCCACAGACATCACATTTACACGCCATGATAGTCGTCCACTTCTTATCGGAATGAAGATAACCACCTAACGATGACGGCCCTAAATCGAATCTCAATGATCCCAATGCATCATGTCCCGGTCACCTGTTGAGCAACACAATGTCACAACTTCTATTATAGCTTCCTCACACATTATACGAATTCTATTGTAAATAACTGTATCATCATAATTACTAATTAATGAACAAGCACCAGCCAGTTACACAAACCTACTAAATCTTCACACAACTTTACATACACTGTACATCAACTTATAAACCCCTTGGTGTTTCCAGAACTTTGTAATATACAACTCATTAAATACTTACGTGAATACATCTCACAACCAAGAAACCAGCTTCACTTTAACTATAATAATTATTTTCAGTAGTAGTAAATAATCTCCTCGTATCCAGTCCTTTGTGTACAGGAAAGTGTATTAATCATGTAATTGTATATAAACTGGCAATGTTTTTGGTATAGAGTTGCCTTGGGATCCGAACTCTTTTTAGTCTCACAAGTTCATAATAATGAATAATGCAATATAATTATTATTAAAAATTGTGAATTCGTAAATAAAATATTTCAACTGTTGAGGATTTAGGGAATCGGTGAGGTCACGTCACAGGGTTAGAGTGTCACAGTAGTTGTATGTAGGTCTGAGGTTAATAGTAAATTGGGAATTAAAAAAAAATAATAGGGAAACGGTGTATGATTTAGCAGACAAGAGCAACGCTGATACATTCCTGCTCTGTCCATTCCCTGAAGAATCTCACAATCAGTTCCCTACGCCGCTTCACCCATGAGAGTTATATATGTCCATAGAGCTTCACTACTACTGACTTCCACAATAATACAATTCCCATTCAAATACAATTTATCCCCGCACTAAAAACAGTACTCACTAAACACACACTATAACTCTCCCACGCGCAACATAGCACACTACTCATAGATGTAGGTTTTTTTCCCACTCGCACTCACACTCGCACTCCCATAGAGAAAAAATCCACCACTCTTACTCTTGCCCACTCGTAGTGTTACTGAGAATGTAAAACTCCTACTCCTACTCTCAGCGCTAACTTCAAATCTCACAACTCCTACTCACCACTCGTGAGTTACTCAATGTTTTCACTAAAATATTTGCAAATATTAAGACAAAAATTTTCCTTATAATTATGAAAGCGAATACTAAGCACAAAATAGTTCAGTTTAATTTTATAGTCAAAATTCAATGACAAATACCGACGAAGTTTACAATACATGACTATAATAACAACGCCTGGAAGTATGCTCAAGATTTATTTCTAATCTGTGACATATTTTGTCTTCCAATGCATGGCTTGTACATAAGTCGGCATTGCACAAGATTGTTTGTTTAAAATTAGGAAATATTTCGAAGTATCCGCCAATCTTTTAGCGTGGCAATGCTAGCTTTATGCGATTAATACAATGGTAAGAGAAATAGTGAGTAGCAAAGCAAGCTACTCCTACTCCTACTCTTTTTCTATGCTTCGATTTATACCAATCCAACTCACGAAGTTTTTGGCGCCTTCACTCCTACTCTTTACCTTGCTACTCCCCTGTGAGTGTGAGTAGGAGTGTGTTGAGTGCACTCGTCACTCGCGAGTAGCCCCCATGTATGAGTCACTACTAAAAGACCTCAAAGAATAGCTCTTGAAGCTTGCCGCAGTTTATGGGATATGTGGGTGTGGGTGAGCATTTATGAGGTGAAGTATAATGCCAGATTGCCAGGTCAAGTCAACGTGAGCTTTATAGGTTGTTTACAGCACAGTTGGGCTATTGTGATTGGGAGGCCGTATTTAGCTTCCACTTGAGGAGTGTCGGGGTGCCCCTCTCTTATTAAAATCTCTTTAAAAGGGATCGAAGGGAATCTTCTTTTAAGGGAAATGTACTCGGCTCCGCCCTTTTTTAAGAAGCTTTTTTAAGAAGCTTTTTTACGAAACTTTTTTAAGAAGCTTTTTTAAGAAACTTTTTTAAGAAGCTTTTTTAAGAAACTTTTTTAAGAAGCTTTTTTAAGAAACTTTTTTAAGATGCTTTTTTAAGAAGCTTTTTTAAGAAACTTTTTTAAGAAGCTTTTTTAAGAAGCTTTTTTAAGAAGCTTTTTTAAGAAGCTTTTTTAAGAAGCTTTTTTAAGAAGCTTTTTTAAGAAGCTTTTTTAAGAAGCTTTTTTAAGAAGCTTTTTTAAGATGCTTTTTTACGAAACTTTTTTAAGAAGCTTTTTTAAGAAGCTTTTTTAAGATGCTTTTTTAAGAAGCTTTTTTAAGAAGCTTTTTTAAGAAGCTTTTTTAAGAAGCTTTTTTAAGAAACTTTTTTAAGAAGCTTTTTTAAGATGCTTTTTTAAGAAGCTTTTTTAAGAAGCTTTTTTAAGAAGCTTTTTTAAGAAGCTTTTTTAAGAAACTTTTTTAAGAAGCTTTTTTAAGAAGCTTTTTTAAGAAGCTTTTTTAAGAAGCTATTTTAAGAAGCTTTTTTAAGAAACTTTTTTAAGAAGCTTTTTTAAGAAGCTTTTTTAAGAAGCTTTTTTAAGAAGCTTTTTTAAGAAGCTTTTTTAAGAAGCTTTTTTAAGAAGCTTTTTTAAGAAGCTTTTTTAAGAAGCTTTTTTAAGATGCTTTTTTACGAAACTTTTTTAAGAAGCTTTTTTAAGAAGCTTTTTTAAGATGCTTTTTTAAGAAGCTTTTTTAAGAAGCTTTTTTAAGAAGCTTTTTTAAGAAGCTCCTCAAAAAGGGTAATTTTTTATGGAACACTATGGAGGTTTCTTGGGTATCCATTGGTACAAAATTTTTAGAATAATAATTAGTTTGGACGCTGCTGCTGCCTCCATTATAAATCATAAGTAAGAGATAAAAATGGACTACGCTGAAATAACATATGGTGACTGAAAAGGCAAAATGGTACACTTGCTGTACAAAAACGTGGCTTGGAGACCATTTTACTTTAATCTCTATACAGAGACGATATGGATTTTAGATTAAAAACAAGATTATTTATTGTCTACATTTATTGTATGCATGACATATCATTAGCAATGAGTAAACGCAAAGTTTTTGCTTAAAATCAAAAAGATATGGTATCTTTTTTGCCACTTCACTGACAATGTCCGATTTGATTTTTGTTTTGTTAAGTTGTTGCTTTCAGAAGGAAAGGGAATTTTGATCGTTAATTTGACACTGAGATAATCTCTGGGCACGGGTACAGATATAGAGAGTTAGAGCCATCGGAGGCAGTCATAACATTCTGATTCACTTGTGTTCTGTAGAGAATTATTATTTGCATACTGTTTTCTGGTTGTTTTGATGTTATTTGGCCGTTTGGATTCTTCATTTTATTTCTTGGTCTTTGTTCCATAAGTAGGATATGATTATTTCAGGCAATTAAAATGGAGTTAATGGAGCAATTTGAGGGAGACGAAATTGCTGTAAGACAAAACAACTTCAGGGGCAAACAAAATCTATTAAAATTATCTACTAAAATTACGAAAAAAGAACGGAATCATGTATGGATAATAGTCAAATAGAGTATACTCTCGTCATACGGAACCCTTAAAAGGGAAATACGAACGCAACCCTCAATTACCCTGCGTTTATCCATGGGTCCTTTTTTTTCAATAAAAAAACACTCCATCAAATCAGTTAAAATTTCCCTTTTTATTCCCCTTGTATTTCTAAAACAAAGATAGTGCACTATATCTCACTATTTTGGGGGAAGCACAGGTGGAGGCAAAATATAAAAAAGAATGTTTGAAAGATGAAATATCTCAGGAATTTTTTATGGAATTTGTAAAAGTTTGCGTTTCATTTACAGGAAATTGAGGGTTTTGTTTTTCCTGAGAAATTATGGTTTTGGTTATGATGGATTCGTAACCATTGCATATTAGAGCTGATGCCCAGAAAGGGATTTGCACGCTGTTGTACTGTCACCTGTTGTCGGCTGTTTTATTTAGCCGTTGTGCAAGCTTACTTATTTCTGATAATTGTAAGGATTGTCGTTTTATTCAGATATTTTTTACAAATTTTAGTATTGGTAGGATGTCAAAATTTAGAAACAAAATGAACTTACAAAGTGATTAGAGAAATAGTTGATAATAAGTCGTTGCGTCTGTAGTAAATCCGGCGTTCCCAAACAGGAGATGTGAAAAAGTTATACCTGAGTAATATTCCTTTCTCATGCTGAGCTAGCTAACAAATGAGCCATGGAGCATGGCTATTATTGTTTGCCCTATAAGTTATTGTTCCATTGGTTTCCCTCCCGGTACTGTTGAGTATACTTATGTGAACTAATCCAAAGCGATTTTAAACTTGGGGACAGCAGTGGGTTGGATTACAGCTATAGTCTGAAAATGAAACTTTTCTACAATCAGGATGCAATGTGGAATATATTAATTTTTACCTTGACCTTGAGGAATTTATGCTTACTGCACTTTGCACTAGTAATAATTGAACTAGCGTGAGAACAATTTTATACAAATCTGCTTCTATAAATCTCCCATGAATAGTAAGAGATACAATGCAATAATGGATAGAAACTAATAAAGGCGTATTTTTCCCAGAGATATTACACACGTCTGGAACTTTCAGTGATGTATAAACTTGAATCTAATATTTTAGACTAGACAGTATCTGTACTTGTGGAAAACAGGTTTCCCTGGAGACAGGGATTCTTTCCTGTTCGTTCCTCGTGCAGTATTACTGCAGTCTTTAAAATATCGTCGTCTGTTTTCCTTACGATACACTTTGGCATAATTATTATGTATAGAATTGAAAAATCCTTACCTTAGTATGAAAAACGAGTAACCGAAAATGTCAGTCCGAAATCCGAACCCTTGACCTACGTACACATCTACTTCAAAGAACAGGGTCTAAAAGTCGACTCTAGACCATGCTCTTCTTACATGTATGTACATAGTATGTACATTGCGGATCATGTACGTATGTAATTAAGTAACATGTGTAAGTTGCCTAACTAAGGGCATGGATCATCAAAAATTTGATTCTCCTTTTGTTTGTGGCAAATCCTTTTCGGGATTTTCTAAAATATTGTTAATTAATCTAAGCCAATTGTAGGGGTCACACAGTGTGAAGTAAAGACAGAATCTTTGAACCCTTTCATTTACATTTTTTCATTCCGACACAAAATTGTGTGCGACTTACACCTTTGGAGAGTTATTACCCCTCCCTACGTAGGTAGTTCCCAATGACGAGAAATGTGATAAACCACACTAAGAGCAAGTTTGGAGAAACTTTGCTTAAGGAGCAAAAATTGGGAACAAATATGGATGTGGATGAGCCGAATTCGTCAATTTTTAAGATGCATGGTTTGTTACTGATTTAAAAAGTTTAGAATTTTCAACTTTTGAAAATTTGTTGGCAACATAAATAACAAAGCAAAGGAATGCAATTGCTTGACCCTTACAAAAATATGGTTCAATATAATTTCCAAAATGTTTAGCTCACTTCAAGAATTTACGACTTGTAGTCAGTGACAAATGTTTTACAGCGTCCATTACTTTTGTCACCTTTCCAGCTCAACTAGTTTACGAAATGTGTGTGACTCCACATTTACCAAATTTTCCTGGATGGATGTCATTTAAAATGGATAACAGTTTTGTTTCATGTTTAAAAATCTGTTCCCAAATCGATTATTTGATGCCATTTTGCTCAATAAACTGTCCGTCAAATTATCTTCATCAATAGTTTTCAAAATCTTATATGGATAAGTAATATCCTTAAAAATTATTTGTTCATCACCGTGACCTTGTGATGATCGTTGTCATATTACAACTTTCCGTTCGATGTTGGAAAAGTAGTATAAATGAAAATAAAAAATAATGTAACTACTAAAAAATCTACTTTTCAAAAAGATGTTGTCAAATTTAATATTTTTTTTGCAGCTACAGAAGTAAAAGAAGTACGGAAAAAATTGTAAACGGGAATACTGAGTTCGCGTGATCAGAATGATATTTGAACATTGTTGTTTACTCAACAGGATCCTAAATTATTGTTCATGACGTACTTTTTGGAATTATTATTTGTTTTTTATTTCAATTAATGTCACTGTGCGATAGTGCGACCTTACTGTAATGTTATTATTTTAGGATGTTCGGAGCTGTGAATTATAATATATAGTGAAAATGAATGATCTTTGTTGACAATAAATAATTAACGAAGCAGTATGCTGACCTCCTTGAAAAATTGTCTGATTGTGCTGGCAGTATTCGTAAGTGCGTGTACATATAGTAATGCGCCCAGTCAATAACTTATGTACA
The DNA here is from genome assembly GCA_947179485.1 of Allacma fusca. Classification (NCBI taxonomy): domain Eukaryota; kingdom Metazoa; phylum Arthropoda; class Collembola; order Symphypleona; family Sminthuridae; genus Allacma; species Allacma fusca. Next base: position 52,510,686 of record OX359247.1, read on the forward strand.
GGTGTAGTAAAGTTAACCTACATACATTGCCAGATGTCCACGTATAACGATTATATACCCCAAAACCTGAGTACGATGTTTGATAGTGCTCTGATCTGATTCAATAAATTATTTAATTTCCAGGCAGCGGACATTCTTGCAGGAGTTTTCCTCCCTTTAACGACCTGTACTATTGCCTCAATATTTGATACTTCTGCCCCAGTAATTTATCGAGATATTTACATAAAAGACGATGTGGCGCAGTTGCTACTCTCAATTATATTCCTGGTCCAGCTCCAGTTCGTTTACACGTACTGCATCCACTCATTCGTCATTTTGAAACTTCATTCATTTCAGTTACAGGCAATTATTCTGGAGGTAAGAATTACTTCTGAATGTTTCACTAGTATTCATGACCTAACTAAAACTAATGCATGATTAATAGTAACGACCTCTGTATTTCTTTTACGGTACTTGTGATATGTATGTACTTGTCGGATTCACATTTCATACATAAAACATAACAAAAATTTACAGTGTCTTTTTATCATTAACTTCATACGAGGCTGCGCACTACTTACGTTCGTCGTAGCGGCTGCTCGTTCTGGAAACATTTTGAAACCATTGTTTACTTTGTTTCATGGATCTGCCGGAATAGTTGAGCCATCATCGGAAGGACTACTGTCGATGCTCGTATGGACTGGTTCTAGGAGCGATGAGGAGGACACTGACGCCAAATTGTTACATTCAATTTCGAAAACCCCTTTAGGATATTTTGTCGTGAGCTACTTGTACATCATACTTCATTACTTCTCGCTACAAAATCTCGAGGAAACAATTATTTTAGACCAGGTTGCATTCGAGTATCAAGAGAATGTGAGAAATAACAATATTAGGCCGTTTTTATGAGAACATGTACTTATATATATGTACATATGTGGAATATCGATTTTAGGAATAATAGTATGTACAAATTATTTTACAAGTATTTGCACTTCGTAGGAAACATTACTATTTCAAAAGGAATTAATTTATTGATTATTGAATTATTTACGGAACGTTTGTCACACTTGAGATTTGCTGAGATTGATGATTTTTAAAATATTAAAGAAAACCTAGATATTAGAATGAATGGAACGTCAATGCATATCGACGTAATTAAAATTGCATTATAATTTAACAATGCAAATATGATATGTATCTGTTATTCGAGTTCTTATTCTATTTTATTGCCTTCATCATTTTCCTCTTCTGACCAAAATCGATGCTTCTTGAGCGTCCTTATTCTTGTTCTTCATTTGATCTTCAAACCAGTTTCTATGGAGCGTCCTTGGCTTCGTTATTCCTCTGATCATCAAACCAGTTCTTCTTACAAAGGTCAGGTACGAGTTCCTTCACACAATCATCCGCAAATTAGGGCTGGACTCCAAACCCTTAAAATGGCTATGAATAGTAAAGACAATTCTGAAACTTACGTAAGGGTCCTCATCTGGTGCATAGCGCTTCACAACCCTACCTTCCCTGTCAATCAGAAATTTGGCAAAGTTGTCTGAAATGTCGGTGGTGAGGAACCAGAAATATCCACCCTGTTTGTTCCTTAAAAATTTATAAATAGGATGAGCTTTCTTTCCATTTACGTCCACCTTGCTTGCCATATCGAACTGGACATTATATCGATTCGCCAATTCTTTAATTTGAGGTTCACACCGAGGCTCTTTATCAAACTGATTACAGGGGAATGCGAGAATTTCCAGGTCTTTCGAAGCCCCATATTTTTTGTGGAGCGCTACCAAGTGTTTGTAATTTAATGGAGTCTCATCTGCGTCGGACGCAACGTTCACAATAACCAGGATTTTACCTCTGAAATAAAAAGTAACCACGGATATTTCGTATCCTGAGACAAGCACTTGCATGACACCATCATGTAACATTTTGAATTCCTTCTAACCAGGTTTAAAAAGTGGGGTAAATATAATGTTTCCGTACTTGTATTTGTCCATGCTCTGTAGTTCACCATCAATATCAGTGTAAGAAAATTCATGTACAGACGTGGCTCGCATCCAATTGGACCCCCTCTTCAAATTATTTGGCCAATCAAAAATTAAACATGAAATTTTTAATTTTACTGGATTTTATTTCAAACTAAGAAAAGATAGAACAACCTTGCTTTTGGAACTCTATGTATAGTATGTATATCTACATTTAATATAATATTTACATAGGTCACATACATTCATTTTGGGTGCATTTGGGTCACAATCATCTCTTGCGCATAATGTCAGAGGGACGAGAAGCAAACCTGATCGACTGAAATAATGCACTTTATTACAAATAAAATGGAAGGTAATTGTTTGAAATTTTAATTTCACAAATATATTAATTCATTTAATGTGATGTAAGGTGCTTATGTAGAGAATACATATCCATATGTAAAGATATTAGCGTGATTTACGGTTGCGTACTTGACTTTAAAAAAAATGTTTTAAAATCAGGATTGCTTGGTTTTTAATTGCTTACCCCTTGTGTTTTATCAGTAGGCTACCGATCCCTGCAAGCCGGGAAAACATTTTTAATTGTTTTGTTTGTACCGGAAAAGTTAGGTTTATGTTTTTACATTTGAGTCTTATAATTTTCTGAACAAATACTGCAGGATTGGACGAAAGCTTAGGACTTAGGAGTAATGTTAGGAAAGACAATTCTGCTTTTTTTGATTTGAGCTCAAATAAACTAATGTTTAATATTAAGTTCCAAAACCATATACATATATACAGTGACAGTGACGAGTGACGTCTGACAGACTATACACTACATTGAGTTTATAGTTAGATGCATTTGATCTTGATTTGTGTTCAAGTTTCAGCATTCAGCTGATTGAACTGGTAATTTATTAAAATCTACTAAAATGATATTTTTGAATCGCACTTTTTTAGAATTTTAAACTGTTTTATTTATTACTACAAAATAAAAGTTGATTAAAAAAATAAAATAAAGATGGATTGATCAATGGCCTTAATTGTACGCAAAAGTAACAAACAAGGGCTAGAGTTTCAGCTTTCTGTTGGTATGTATACTGATTAACTAGCTCTAATTAACGAGTGGTTGGGATGTCAGGAGGTTAGAAATTAAGTTTTTGGCAGGGGGCTGAAAACTCACTACTTACAATTATTAGAGCAAAGATGCTAGCCTATCCTACACGTAGGCCTACATGTAGGTCTATTTATTGGGTGCGAGCTATTTGCAGAAAAAATTATAGTCAAAATAGGGTGCAATGACGCACTGGTTGTCGCAGAAAAAATGCTATAAAATAGAAAATTCATGCCTTCATACACGCGGTCATATAGGCGTATATGTAGGCAGCACGAAAACACGCTTGTATGAAGGCCAATATGTAGGATGTATATACATAATTACATAACTATTGTCACATTATGGAAGTTTTTTCTCAATGCAAACGGAAATGATTTTTAAACATTGGAATATTAAGCTACTGCAGGGGCATCTGAGATTTCCCATTCAAAATAATATTCATACATAACTAAGTATATACATACATATATTGTATGTGATTGCTCGATTGTACACTTACTGTAACGTGCAATACGACCAATCAATACGACTTTTCACATAATGCATGATTAACATTAATTTTGAAGAAGTACTCACAATCAGTTTGTTTAAAAATATGATGCATATGATAGTAACAAACAATTACGTGTTTACTGAATAACTGTTGCATATGATTGATAGCCTAATTTAAAAAAAAAAGTAAAATAATTTTTTTTAAACTAATGCTATATGTCCAAAATACATTTTTAGGATCCCATGTAGGAAGGGGCTAACACTTTCCGCTACCCTAGATAGGCAAAAATGTAGGCAACGGCAAGTGCCTACTTGTAGGCAAGGATATAGGCCCTAGCAATTGCACAAATATACGAGAAGGAAGGCCCCTCCTAAACTGAATGTCTAGGTAGGTTGTATGATGTGCAAAATCAGTTTAGCATCTTTGTATTAGAGTGAGGTACTGCTGCCCGCCAGGCTACCTACTCAAGTCTAGCCTACTCTTTAATATTTCGAGCCGCTACTACTCAAGTCTAGTCAAGTCAGCTATATGTTTAAGTAGCAATAGTCAAGTTTAGTAAAAAATTAGCTCATGTTAATTTGCATATAACGACGTACAAATGAGAAACAACTCGTGTAGTTTAGAACATCAATATAAGTATAATGTTCAGTAAGATTTTTGCGCAATCAACAATTGTCAGTTTATAGTAATGGTTAAACTTTCCTATCTGGTAAATAGGGATTTAACGTGGGTATATTATCTGGTATATGAAATTTCCACTGGGGAGCACCAGGGGAAATACCCGGTACACGTGGAATTTGCAGTACTGTAGGTTGTACGATGGTATAAATTCATTTTATCAGGCAGTTACTGAACTGAAAAATGACATAGTTAAAGGGCACGTTAGAAATATTGGTTCTTTGGTTTGTGGCGGGGGTTTGGGCGAAAGGAAGAAGTACCAGGTATGTAGTTGGTATTAATTGAAAATAAACTGGAGATGACAAAACACATAAGTTGTACCGAATATATTTCGGATGTACCAGCAAAATAGGCGGTATTAATTTTTGTGAAACTGGTGCTGACAGCAAGGAATCACGTGCTTTGATTCCCCCGGAAACACACTTGGTATTAATTGAAGAAAAATGTGTTCTGACAATGAGCTATCCCCTAAACTACACCGAGTATTTAAAAGAAGCCAGGAATTTAAATGGTATTATTACCAGCTGACATGATGTTCGGAATTAGTAAGCAGACACTAAAATGTTGGGGGTGAATCAGAATATAAGGAATTGTTCTAAAGTTGAATTTAATACATGAACATGTAAGCAAGGTAGTATCTAATTCCTCTTTGACAGAACTAGTTTTTCTTCAAATAATACCAACTGTGTTCTAGGTGGGGTGAAAATATACTTGGTGGAAATTCCTTGAATTGGTACAGATTAATACCGAAAATATTCCTAGCGCTAAGCTTGTTTTGTAAGTAGAATCTCCAAGTATTGGAGGGCCTCTCTCGGCAAGCGCTGATCATATATGTAGGTGGTAGAGTTATACAATTTCCTGCATTGGAGCGCCGACTGTATTCCAGGTTCAACAAGTGCCTGGTACAATGTATGTACCAAGTATTTTTCCTGGTAATTATTAAACCTCCACCAGGAAGGAAAGCGTATCCCAAATAATTTTATTTTTAATTTTATTTGCAATTTGAAGAGTATTAATAGAGTTTTTGTTCGAAAAAATGAAATGTGGGAAATGTAATGTAGCTTTCATTATGATCAATTGCATTGTTAAGGAAGAAACTGTAACTAAAAACTAGATTTCCCTAAACATTTCTATGTGGCTCAGCGGACAATTTCATGTTTTAATCTGTCCAAACGAAAACCATTGTACTTACTTTTATACTTAAGCATAGTAAACGGTACAGGAATTTCACTGTCGCTTTCTAGCAGGGATTTTCAGCTATGTATATGAGGGAGCCTCAAATATTTACGACTTGACTAGCTTTTCCTTGGAGTCATGGAAGTCAAGTCTAGTCAAGTCCTGTGTTGACAAATGATATTCTACAACTTTTTAATTCTTATTTGGTAAAATATTCTTGTAAAATTTGTAGTAACTCTGTTTTAGTATTATCAACCGGTGGATTGATACATGTCGTAAGGAATGCGTCACACACGATTAATATAGTGAAGGCCGAAAATATCATTGATAATTTCTGACTTGCTGAGAATTATTGTTATTTTCTTCTCATTCAGATAAAATACGTACTGCTAGAGACAAAACAGGCCAACTTCCTGATTCCAAATCCCATTTATTATTTTACGCAAGTGGAAATTATTTCTCATGTGAGAGAAACTCTTCTCACGCAAAATATTATTACCGTTCCGATATGCAGATCCAGATGGAAATGCCCAGTCACAAAAAACATTCTGGGCGAATGGTGGGAAAGAAAATTTGTTCACCAACAAACAAGAACAAGGGCTGCTTCCCTGTCATGATTTTAATGTTTAAGATTCTCTCTGGTTTGAGTATATGCATTATATTCATTGTAATTTATAAAGTACAATTTTAAGGGGGGAACAATAATTCAATCTACAATTTGTATAATATTATCTAATTGCATATTTGTGTATGAGCCTATTAAAAGCACAATAAACATATTTGTACATGTATATTCATTGGTCATGTGGACAGGTATTTTAGACATTTTTGATTGGCCGGGCAAAATCTCAAGGATAATTTTAAATGGGCGTACTTATGCTAGCTACAGATGAAGGACAAATGCGAATAATTGTTCTGTACAGGGTGTTTCGTATTCTTTTTCTCCATAAAGCCCATTTAAGAGATGACGCCAAATACGGAGTTCCCTTTAGTTTTTTCAAATTTAAAAAAAATGTTCAATGCCACTTAATGAAAACTGAAAAAAATAACGTCAGAATGGTTTTGGATAAATTTTCAAAAACTATTTAATGCTCGCTATGGACTGTTTAGAAGGGTTTACTAGCAAGCAGAACATGAGACTGCATACCGCGTGCTGAATAGTTCAGAAGACACATGGTATACTGATAAAAGGATGGAGCAAGGTTTAGCCACAAACTGTTAAATCAGCTTCAGAAATTTCGACATTAAAAATATACTAAAGAAATAAATTTACAAAGTGGAAGTTTCGTGTCTACTCAACTTTGGAGATCATTGAAAGTCAGTGATATGACCTATGAGTTATTGGGCAGTTTTTTGGTAATGCCGGTTTTTCGCCATGTCCGGAATTTCATGATTTAAGCTCCTTATTACAATAATTAAATTAATAAGCAAAAAAAAAACTAAAAACTATATAGAAATTGCTTTTGCGCCCTCAAAAGTTGAAAACAAGTTTTCTGGTAGATGCTGTCAAAAGAATTCACAATGTTACTGAAAAGGATGAAAACTCTTGCAATGAAAAACAACGCTACGAGAACAAATGCATAAATAGCTGCCACATGCTAAGTTCCAAATGTCTTTGATTAAATTCTAAATTTCAAAATTCCATCACTCGTTTACGCTCATATTTGGGTTGACGTGGGAAACAAAGGAACTGCAAGCGTATGCATAATGTGCTGCAATTTTTGTTTATTTTCGTTACGGGCTCATGGCCCGTAAGTAACTTCCCATTAGTTTTCTTAGTCCAAAAATCGAATCACTACTTTGTATTTAACATATATTATTCGCTCAAAAATTTAATTAATATCTACATTTAAATTTAAATACAATAATAAAATTTAATTACATAATTTCAAGTAGTTGTACACAAATACATTTTATTTATCAATCCATAACAACTGATGGTACATTTCATTTCAGTCTATGCTGCTTATTAGTGCCTCCCTCTTCATCATCCGGAACGCATATCTGTTATAAACCAACACATATGTACATAATGTAAAGTTTGTGATGGAAGAAAGACTACTTAAAAATACAGTTAATAAATAATGTTGTGGAGTAAATTAATTGCAAAATGACACATAATTTCTGCGGCATGTGATGTCTCAATTGAAACACTCATCGTCATAGCATACCTCAACGAAGGCGTACCGAAAACATTGACCAACAGTCATAAACGAGGAGCAGATTTCTTCATCTTTATTTCCGACCTTATGACCTACACCCGAAAATGTAATCCCATAATTTAATACTCATCTAAAATAAATATATGTAACTTTACAAAATCATGTACGCATATCCTGGCGAAATAAATACCATGCTCGTTTACGCATTTCGTCAGCATTTCCAACAACATTTTCTTGCTCTTTTCCTTAGCAAATGCATTTATGTATTGCAAAACCTTATCCAACACTACATTGTTCCCATCCGCACTTATCTGTACCAAAAGTGTGTAAACGTCAGACTGGATCTTACAAAAAGGCTCTTAGTAATGAAAATTTTACAAAGCTTACGAATTCATGAGACTTCAGCAAGCACATTCCAAAACACTAAAATAACAAATGGAAATATTTTCGAGTCATTTTAGTCCAATCAAAATTATGAATAAACACAATTAGCTATTTATACATACCGGATATTGAACATCGCTTATCGTCCAAATAGAAACGTCATGTCCCACTCCCAGACACTCTTTAGTTTTATCTATCTGCGACGAAGTGTAATTCAGATAATGGTCATCACATTGAAGGATTTCGCCATTGGCATATATCTACTTTTACAAAAAATTATCTCGGATTAGAATATAAACTTTAAAATTTTACGGTAGGTACTCAATCGTTATTATTGTATGTAATTACGAGAATTTGAAAGCTTAGGTGATCTTACCCTCAGGAAGCTGCTTGCGACCACCAACCAGGTAATGAATAATAACATGGTTCTGTAAGCAAGTCCTGTTTAGTAAATACAGCAATATTATGTGTTTTCGGCAATTTTCGGTATAAAACTTGACCAGTGAGATTACATCCAAAGCAACACTGAATCATAAAATGTTCAGGGTAGATTGACCATTGTGAATAAAAATATCAACTTCTTCCATGCATTTAAGTAATGGAAGCGTCTCGCTTCCTTTTTCCATTTAATTTTTCGTTTAATGTGTCTACTTGCATGCATGTGTTTAATCAGGATTATTCATGGAAATAACCACTTTAATGCTCAATTTTATGGAACTAGTGGAGCAGTTTTTCCGCTCGTAATCTACGTCAAGCTGCACCAAAGTGTAGCTTAAACGTTCAATCAGCGTCAAAATTTCAAAATGGTAGTTAAAATCATATCATTGTAGTGCATATGCAATTAAATTAAATGAGAAGGGAGTGAAGTAATAGTGGAATAAAGGTGGAAATAGTTTCTGAGGCGAATATTGTTCAATTAAGATTTTAATAACCCAATGAGGATGATTAAAACAGCAACACTGGTCATTGTTAGCTTTGACGGTGTCATGTTCTACTCACATATGGATAATTGTAAGTAATATCATTTTATGTGTACCACGCTACACAGGATACTTAGAACAATTCACACATATCAGATTCAACTTGCAGTCAGAGTATTTGTATTGGTAAGTATACACGGACATATCTATGTATGGGAGTAATTTAAGTTCTCATGGACATAATTTTACAATTATTGTGACGTCAAGCTTCAAAAATGAAGGACGTTTTACAAACTTACAACTAACAATAAGTTCATATCTATGTATTGATATGGGAAGCATCAGGAGTGACGCAAGAACCATTACTAAGAGAAATCACCTTAAGAGTTTAAAATATAATTTTTTTCATTCTACTGTATCGAATTATTTCATAACTCTGTTTAGTTTCAATATCATTTACATATGTAGTTATGTATGGTCGGAGTAAAATGATTTAGATACGATTTGGATTAAAATCAAAATTATCTACTATTGAAGAGAAAAATGCGAATTGACGTAATTCATTTTGTTTTGAGTGAAACTGCATTCAGACCATTTTTTCTTGCAATCGAAAATTCATCTAAACCTTTTGTCTCATAACCGATAGATAGATGAGATGTATGGATAAAATACGCCGAGAGTAAAATCACTTTATAATTTTAAACAGTGAATGTATTTTGAGTAGGGGTCATGACATCGTCTTTACAAGTGATCATCTTTCAATCAGTCGTCGCTTACACAGATCTGGATAAAAGGTGAGAAAATGTGAGATTAATCATAATGGAATCCGGATTTTTTTAATTATCAGTAAAAGTTATAAGGTAATTACATAATACACACACTTCCAGTTTAGTAATTAACTTACCTCTACAAAGGCATCACGAAAGCAGTGACCAACTTCCATGAAAGTCATACAGGATTTCGGATCATCTTTGCTCCTGACCTTGTCACCTGTGTAGATATCAATATTTATTACGTAAACATAATTACATATTCTTGTCATACAAGCACATTAGGTATGCATAAATTAAAAGAGGATATTATAGAAAGTAAAAGTAAAGACTTTCTCATTGCATTCCCATGCTTTTCAAGTCATGCAAGCGAGGAGCTGCTTCTCAGTAATGAATATACACAATTTACAATTGAAACATTTCCTTTAATAACCCTGAATACGGAAAATAATCTAAATATAATTCCCTAAGTACGGGCAAAGGACTGTAAATACTATTCTATAAAAAAGGATTTTCTTCAAGGAAACAAAATTTTACATACCATGCAATTTGACACAATTAGTGAGCATGTCTTTAAGTCCTGCTTTGGCTTTCTCGGGGGCAATCATGTCAATGTACTCCATAACCCTTTGAAGCACAACATGCTCTCCATCGTCCCCTAACTAAACACAAAATCCTCATTTAAAAACAAATTCCACACCTGAAAAATTGAGGAGCAGTAGTGAACATCTCAAAGATATTGCAAAGTTATTTTTAAGAACTTTTAACAAAATTTTCCAGGTATTCTCTGTTGATATGAACATTTGCTTATTTTCCGACAATGTTAATGTAAATAGGAAATACTTACGAAGTCCCGAGATTTCAGCATGCACATTCCAAAGCACTGTAAGGCAAAAACGAATTATGGAATTGGAAATAATTACTGTAGAGAAAGTTTGTAAAAAAAATGACAGGAGACAGACAAGACAGTGAAGATGACAATTCAAAACTTACAGGGAAATCTGTAGACTTGAGTTTCCAAATTGAAGTAGTCCCATGATATCCCAAACACTCTTTCGTCTGTTCCATTTGGGTCGAATTGTACTTCATGTCATGACCTTGACATTGCATTTCAGACTCGCCAAGACAAAGCTATTAAAGAACGACAATTTTCTCAATCATCCAAAACACACAATATGAAAATTAAATTGAAACAATAGTTCCAAATTGCTTCACAAATAATTTCTTTTGCACATGCGGAATGGATATTACTTATTATTGCTTACACTTATCAATGAGAGAACGATCACTAGACTCATGATCGGGACTTGGAGTTTTGATGTCATTTTGAGAATGGAGTGATAACAAGTTTAATCAGGACTGTAACAAGGTTTGAGCATTCATGAAATGTACTGGATACTGGACAGAGTCTTTATAATAGCCGGAAAATGGTTTTTTGATTTTGACAGATGATGGATAAACTGACAGATCTAATATTTTGTTTAAATTGGTTTATATTCTCTTTTTCATTTATTTGAGTATTCCTTGCACCTAAGCTCCTGGTCTAAAAGGATTTGAAAGAATTTTTACGAATGTAATTATTTCGTCATGTGCATCATCGGACAGCTGACCAATCGTGTCTGATATTAATTTCCGCCGTCACAAAGATGCACATTGTTCATTAAGAACTCCCAGGGCACACATTTTTGCTTGTTCCTGTCTAAAAACTTCAGTGATCATTATTTTCTGAAATTATTATTCCCCTGCACGCTAGGGCAATATTAACTAGTTAAAAAATCCTCTACGTATCCAAGGTCAGTTCATCCTTTCGTATTGAAAATATTTGTATAAAGCGTATATAGAGATTGATATTCAGCGTAAGTACTTCCTAAGCTTTTAAAACTATGGAATATACACTTTCCGACTTCGTGATTTTTAATGTTTTATTTTTGTGGACAATGTTTGGGACATTAAAATATTTTTTATTTATTTTTAATAATGGAATCAAAAGTTAAGTATGCAACACTTTCCAGAAAAAACTGATGAATATTATATCATAACTACTAATAGAGTTCTCAATTGACCCCAAAACCGAAACCCAAATAATAATCAGCAACGTGTTGACTGACTGGTTCTTATCGTCACAATTATTTTCTTTATCATTGGTGAAGTGGCGAAATGATCTTTAAAATGGGTTCTAAAAATCATCTTCAAAATACAATCTAATAAATGAACTGCAGTAAACTGTAGATATTCTCCCCCCTACAAGGGACAACGACACAAAATATTTGAATCCCTAATTTTGAAGAAATTTTTTTTTTCCAGATTTTACAAAATTTGTTTCACTGACCTAGGTCAACAATTGATGTCCCTAGCCTCAAGAACGTGAAGCAAAGTCAAGATTTTTTGGGGTTGTTGCCGTCACAAATTTTCTTTCGCAGGCTTTTTTTTCTGTGATTTCTTTACGTTTGTAGGAATTTTTGTAGGCGTTTCGTGGAGCTATTTAATAGGTCCCTAAGTTGAGAATTGTGGACATGACTTGCAAGAATAGAGAGCAAGATTGGGGAAATTTATCTTCAGAAGGAAGGACACGAAGAAGGTGTTTCTGATCTTGTCATTTTTTCATGGACTATGTGTCGTTCATAAAAATATTTCAAAATACTGCAATTGTAGCAAATTTCTCTGACAGTAAAACTAGTAACGTCGTCGGCAAAATTATGACAAGAACCTCGTGCACGAACCCTGAATTTGACAGCACGCTACTTGCTGCTGCTTATGTAGATTTTGACAGTTAAAACGTAGCTTTCATACATATGCACTGCTGGGATATACAGCTGCTCCCGCTTGTAACAATAATTATATATTCCCTGATTATGCAGTTTAAAAAGGAAAAATTCCTGATCTTTGAAATGATTAGCAACCTGATTTAATTTTCGTATAATTGCTGTTTTTCCCCGCCGGATAAGACCCATGCAAAATGATCTAACTCTTGTATGTTTCTTTAATTATTATTAAAAGACGAACAACAGAGGCAGACAAACAGATGTCATTTCACTAGAACATAGTAGAAACTTAATTTAATGACTCAAGTATTTTCAATGACAAACATTTAATGGTGATTCGTGGTGCGTCACTACGGCTATCCTAACGCAAAAATATATTTTCCATTTGACCAAATTCCATATCAATTGTTCGGATTATTTTTTAAGAATTGCAAATCCAGTAGCAACTCCTTAATCTTCAATGCAGATCTGTAAGATACCAAAACGGAAACATATAATTAAACATAATCATTGTCAAAATATTTGCAAATACTAGTTAAGACGCTGCAGTTAAATTTCAATTTCATTTACGTACATCAAGGAAAACGTCATGGACACATTGTCCAACTTCCATAAAAGTCATGCAAGTAGGATCATCATTTCCACGAACTTTGTCACCTGCAAAGAAAAATATTGAGAGTACATATGATAATTATTGTTCTAGCATTGTTTAGGACTTCCGGTTGTGTGATAATAGTCAGATGCTCAATGACAGGGAAAAATTACGGGAAACGTTTGGTAGATGAATAGAAGTTTTATGAAAGATTTTGAGTACAATATACTTACCATGGTCTTCCATGCATTTGGTTATGCCTTCTTTCAAAGGTTGCTTCACTTCCTCTGGTCTCATGATCATGTCAATGTAATCCAAGATTTTAGGCTTGTTCAGTTTACCATCGTCAGTCATCTATATACCAATTTCATGAAAATGCAAAGTTAGCAAATGCCTTTCTATTGATATACTTACAGTACGCTCAAACATTGAAGAATTCAATCAAACATTTTATCCAATTTAAAACAACACTAACCAGTTTCTTCTTCTCCAAAATGCACACACCAAAGCACTGGAAATCAAAGAGAAATGTCCGATAAAAATTATTATAATCATTATTTATAATAATTTATTTCCTAGGAGCTGGTATTTTTTGGTCAGCATTTTAGAAAAACAGGTGAAGCTTCTAAAAATTCTTACCGCTAGTTTTTCAGCAGGGATTTTCCAAATGGTTGAAATTCCGGATTCCGCCAAACAATCCGTGATTTGTTTTCTTTGTTCCGTAGTCAAGTTTACGTCGTGACCCCTGCATTGTGTTTCTTCCTGTGCCCCAACACCCTGTCAGTTCAAACACAAGCGGTTTTAGAGCCAATTCAAGAATTAATTTTTAAAAATAAATTTCTAAAAGTAATTAAATTAAAAAAAGTTATCTATTCTTCGTACGAGGACGTAGAGAAGCGCTAATGAGATGACAAGCCGGAGATTCATTTTCCGGATCTGAAAATACAATCGGCTTCCTCGAAAATGAAAAGAAGGCTAAGCTCGCAGGGATGATAGCACCTGTATTTATACCTTCTGTAAAATTTATATCAAAGCATTTTCATAAATGGATGATGAAACCGTCAATTACATCTGGACGGATGAAAAGGCTCAAAATATCAGTTCCATTGATAATATTGAGTTCACACGAGTTGGTCTTTGCGAGTTCATACAGCAAGTTGTTTACTATATGCAGGGTTGCACAATTGAAAATGCCATGGCATTTTCGGCATTATGCCTGCCCAAAATGCCCTGGCATTTTGGGCATTTTCATTTCATGGCATTTTGGGCATCTATGGCACTTTGGGCATTTTGGGCATATTCAGCCTAGGGCAGGCATTTTCGGCATATTCACTCCAATTTTTTAAATATATGACTTTAGCTACCTGCTAATTTTGCAAAATATCACAAAACAGTATGTTGCAAATAATTTTAATATTCAACTGGATTATATAATAAAATTATAGAAACAAACTGTTTCCAAAAAGGTTGAAACCTGGAGCCGGTTGATACAGACATATTTATGGAAAAATAATAATAATTTTATTTTCCTTATTTTGTTGTAAAAATTCGCTTGTACACCGTGTCTGTAATTATTTAGATTTCAAGAACAAACATATTCGGGCAAAGATGCAACACAAAAAGATAAAATAGTTGTTAAAAGATTAACAATATCATTGTTTGTGAGCTTCAAAACTCGTCGTCATCTAAATGCATTTATTGTTACATTTTGAACTCCTAGAATTATTACACTGGTTTACTACGGCTGATTAAATGCAGTTTTCAAAGTCGACACAAAATTTGCTACGGAATCTCCAAGTTTTGACATATTTTATAACCGTCGCATTGTATGTATCGAATGGAAGTGTAAAATTTTCTATACTTTACAAGCCATTATCAAAATACGGAATTTATACTGGCACTGTGCAAATTGTTCTTTCCAAATCCAAAAGTTTTTTAATGTACAACGTTGAAGGTTTGCAACTCCGTTGGGGCTTATTGAAATAGCCATTAGGGAATTAGACGAATTAAATTATTTTTTTAAAAATCAAGTATAAGATTTTCTAAAACTGGATGGGTTTGATTATACTATGAAAAACACCCTTATATTCGCTAAAGGAGCAGTACTGGTCATAGTGTATAAGTTTCTGTAAAAATGCCCAATATGCCCAAAATGCCTGCCGAAAATGCCCAAAATGCCGGGCATTTTCAGAGTAAGGCATTTTCAGGGCATTTTCGGCGTTTTGGGCATTTTCAGGGCATTTTCAGGAGGGCAGGCATAAAACCGAGGGCATTTTCATTTGTGCAACCCTGACTATATGTAAGTATGCATATAATTACCCTAGGAAATGATTCTCATTAAAAGCTTAGGAAGCTGTGAACATATACATATAGGGAACCACAGGGAAAACATTGTGTGTCAAAAGATTCACAATTATTGCTGACAGCATGGACCGGAAATAATCAATTGGAACAGAAGTTCCTTGTTTTCATCGGTTGCATTATGACCTCAAATGCTTTTAAATGCCTTTTTTAATTAACTGTTTGTATAATACTTAGAACACATCTATGTATAAAGAATCATTCATTCATTCATTCATTTTGAACTACTTGATGAAATAAAATCCGCTTATGACCCCAAAATGTAACAATGCAAAAATAACCATTCTATATTTTGTGTACAGTAAAAATTATACACAGGTGAAGGTGAGTCTACTGAACATCCGCAAACCCATGAGTCATCATAAGAGAAATTCTATATGTATCATTATATTTCTTTAAAGACTTGATCATATGCAATGTTTGTAAATGTTTCGGTTTCCTGTGCACAAAAATATTTTCACTCATGACACATTGACTCTTTGGGTTTTCCCAAAGTCTATCATTTCATTACCTAAAATTGAGCTAATTAGTCCAAAAGCCAATAATTGTTAATGTACATGTAAGCCAATGTTTCTGGTCATCCTGTGCATGCGTTCCTTTTGCGTAGAAATGTTTTAATGAATAAGCGTTTTAGTGTTTGTGCTTGTATATGTATGTACATTCATTCAGAACTTTAGTTGAAAATTTGAATAATTATTATTGAAAATTGAATAAAATTGGGTCGTTCCTAAAATTGAGTATTTGGGTATAAATATTTATGGGCGTACCCTGTTTGTCCCCTTCCTTGTACATACCTGTACCCCAATACCCGGGTAATTCCTGAATAAATAATTTTCCCGTTTTAATAAGCCTAAATGTAGGTCGCATCCCATGACAAAAGTGAAAGAATACTTTGAAGAGTATTCTTATAACGTGAGTGTACTGTACTAAAAACCTGTTCCTAATTGTACGATAAATGTTACCATTAACTGAGCATTCACAGACACAGCTCATCACGTGAGGAGTTTTACACAATCCAAGTTTGCCTTATTTCTTACAAGCATTTTGCTAACTCTTTGCCATGAATTAAACATAAAGCTGGAGGACCACAGAGTCTAGAAACTGCATGGGTTGAGTCCATGTCCATGGGTAAATATGCGTGACAGGATGATTATTCTTTAATTCCTATTCATGTTCACATTTGATCCTAACTAGAGTCTATGGGCTTTACAAACATGTACATAGTCCGTGTTCTCATTCTCTCTCATGCACTGCAAAATTCCCCATGCTTAAATCTTGGAGGGCTCAACTCCAACTCCTTCCAACACTTTCGGCTGCCATAACAACATGATTTATTTCCTGCACTAGGGAGTAATCCCTTGAACTCCCGCGAAACCTCACATATTTTTGGGTATTTGATATAGAAACACTGAAAAAAAACTGCACCCACTTCCTACCAATATCAAATTGGGTGTCTATAGTAAAAGTCCTAGGGATTTTTGATAGGAGAGGCCCAGAGAGTCAATGGAACCGTCATACATATCAGTTGACCTTCAGTTGCCACCGTCAGTATCTCTCCCAACTGCCCATCCAGCACCAAAGTACGGACTAAATTTTTAATCGGCATTGCTCCAACATTAAGTGTAATTATTTTTATCGCTCTAAAAAACACAGAATCAATATCTCTACAGTACACTTGCTGGTGCAAATACTACAGTTTATTTACACAATCTCTCAGCTCCATTCTGCGCATAATTTCTAACATGAGTTTAGCCCTCAAATAGTATGTCAGAGAGAGAGAGAGAGAGAGAGAGAGAGAGAGTATTACCCAAATAATTAATATTAAAGTGAGACAGGAATTTGTGCCTGCAAGTATAAAGTAATAATTATCACACAATTTATCAAACACTATTTTTGTGCGTACAGTGTGCAGATAATTCTCGCTGTAAGGAATGCCCATCCAAAAAAGAGATTTTGATAATAAGGGTTTGGGATTCCCAATCCAAATTAATTTTTACACACGGACTAGTAATTATGCCTAAAAGGGCTACCCAAATCCCCCGTCCCTTGAGCATCCCTTACAGCGAGAGTCACTAATCATCCCTTAGCAGTAACAAAATTCCGCTTTTGTCATAATTTTACTCGTATCTCAAGGTAGAGAGATTATCAACACTTTTGTGAACGGGAAATATGTGTCTACATTCTTTTGACCTTTTAATGAATATACGCTATTATTGTACATGAGAGAGTCACGTATTATAGCGAGAGTGCACTGTATATTTACAAACCCCAACAATCCTCCTCTCGACACAGCCCTGACCATTAGCTGTCAATTACGAAAGGGGTAACACAAATAATTATCTGTAATAACAAGTGTTTGTTGCTCCCTCGTCTTCAATAGTGATCTCCGTTCTGTGTGTTGTATTTAAAAATAAATTGACTTTAAAGTTTTACAAAAATGTCCAAAGTCAATTTTGCCCCTGCAGTTGACATCATGGAGATGCCACTGCCACCATTTGCACAGACAGCGGAGGAGCGGAACAAAGACTATGAAAAAATGGAATCAGTTAATGGGAAACTGGAAATTGAGAACGAGTCATCCATATTCCTTGAGCCGGACAAAGTGGAATTGGAGATTGGAAGAAATGGCAGCTTAGTTATTTCCCCATCAACGGCTCACAAACTATGTGATTTAGGAAGATTAAAGGATAGTCATGACATTTCGGATGGGAGTGACAGGATGGGGAAGACCGGTCTGAAGAAATATGGCGGGATGATGTTAGCCTTCAGTGCTAGTTTCTTTTTTTCATTGACCGTGGTCATGGTAAAGATATTAAAGGATTACCATCCTTTAAGCATATCAGTGTGGAGGTATTTGGGGATTTTGGTCCCATCCATTCCCATAGTTCTTTATTTCCAGTTCTTACCTGAAAAGAGCCGAACAACGGAAAGTCATGAGATGTCAAATAAGGCAAAAGCTGTAAATATTTTTCAAACTGTCTGGCCGTTTCGGGAGAGGGATAAATTAATTAATTTTGTGGGGTTAATGGTAAGCGGGTTTCCCCTAAGATATAGGTATGTAATGTAAACTAATGTGAATAATGAGATCTTGAAATGTAATTTTTTGTTGGTAGGATGCTTTTGGAATGAAAATCTTTATAATTTTTTTTTGTTACGGGCAGTTCAGAGGAATCCTGGGATGTACGTCCGTCTTACTGAGGTTCTACTCTCTCAAGTACCTGACCGTAGCGGATTCATCGGTGATCTCTTACTCCGGGCCTGTTTTTGTCGTGATATTAGCACATTTTTGCATCGGCGAGAAATGTGGGGTTGTGTCGGTGCTTCTGGCAATCTTCACCTCATTAGGCGTATTTGTGATTGTTCGGCCACCGATATTAACTGGGGGGGCTGATTTTGACACTGATACGTTGGTATAATTAATATTAAATCCTTGAAATAATCTAATGTAACTCTTGATATTCATTATTTCAAAAGATATTCTGGAGGAAAGTTATAGAGCGGAGGAAATGTTTTGGAAACTCAAAATGATACTTTATAAAAATATAGATCGGTGCCTCACTGGCCTTCATGTCAATGTTATGCAACTCTACCGTGATCATACTTATGAGGAAGATCCGGCAGGTTCACTGGGCCCTGATGTTACTCACATTTGGGTCATGGGGTGTGGCGGAGTCCTTAGTGGTGGCCTTGGGCTTCGGAGTATTGCAGCTCCCTCAAGGAACATGGGACTCATTTTTGACCCTTGTGGTCCTCCCAGTCCTGGTCTTCTGTGGTCAAATCTCCATAATTCTTGCTGTGAAGTTTGAAAATGCAGGGCCGGTATCCCTGATAAGGACCTGTGATGTGATATTTTCCTTTATCTGGCAGTTCATATTTTTGAGTGTCTTACCAGACGTTTATAGTTTGGTTGGGGCCATAATTGTGGTTTGTGGAGTTGTCATTACTGCTTTCAGAAAGTGGCTCAGTACTTTACCAGAGGATAACCACATGCGGGGAATGTTTCGAATTCTTCTTGTTTGAAACCAGTAAAATCTGTGTTTCTGTTTGTTACACAACTCAAGTATCCAAATGTTTGAAGCATATCATTATACTATAAAACTAATAATAACTTTGTAATTTATATCCATGAATATTTTGCACACAAAAGCTTACCTCAAAGTACTTCCTCATCGTCCTGTGTCCATGCACTACTACGTAGAGTCCATGCTTATACATACAAACTAATGTATGTACATGTAATAATTATGTTCTACGTAGATACCTGCGCATAAAAAAGTCCTGTAGATATGAGCGAAAATACTGGGAATGCAATCTTCCTCTTGGCAATAATGTAGTTTTAAAAAACGTAACTGTGTTTTGCTTTTTCAAATTGAGAAAACCCTTCTTGTTGAGGCACAAAAATCGCACCGATAATCAGCACTCACCCTTACTTTTGATTTTATCTCACCGCTGTGCCATCCTCAGAGTAACTACAAATACCAAATGAACTCCTTATAAGCAACCTGTCTCTGTGTAATTTTCAAAAGAGCTTCATACTGCAAGAAATAAATTTCCTAATTATGAAAGTGTCAATAAAAATAGTGCACTGTTACTAGGGTCTTACAATTAGAAATCACATTAACTCTAAAGTGTCATTCCCAATTATTTTAAATTCCTGTCAGATAACCCAGCAAATTTCTCTGCATAATTTCCAGCGACGACGCTCATCTGAAAATTGGGCTTGAATTTTCAAAACACATTACCCATAAAAAACTGCGTATGGCGATTATAAAAGTAAAATTTCAGGTGCTGCAGATGGGTGACCATGTACAACGACAATTTATCTCAATATCGCACATATGATTCATTGAGACATAGCACAATAATTGTATCGCTTCTTTGTTGGCACTGCAATATAAATGTAATTGTAATAATTATTCATAGGGTCATGTCCTTATCCTAATATTGATGTCACCTTCTCTGTTGAAGCCATTACTTGTAACGTAACAGGCAGAACAACATACATAGTACACAAATAAGTTTAAGAGGTGAGAGAAAAATTTCATCAAATATTACAAGTATTTGCTAACAGAACAAATTTAAAATATTACAAAATTGTTAACATTAAAATACATATGTCAAGTTTAAAGTAGAACTCTGTAATGTATAACGAATAAATGGCTTTAAGACATGCCAGTTGACCCGCGTACAACAGATAAACAAGTAACATCATATTAATAGTAATTCGTAGTATTTTACTATTTTAAAAAAGTACTTCAAGTATTCTTCAGAATATTGTTATAATTTCTCGTGGCTTATTACTACTTCCCTGTTTAAGGATTCAGATCAAGTTTCAATTAAAGTGCTTTCTAAAATTGACCGATTTTATTATCGGAGCCAAAGGCTTTTGAATGGAAAGAGGCTGAACTGTGATAACATGTGGGTAACACAGATCTCATTTGTAAATTTCGATCATTTATTTTAATTATGTGATATATATCTAATTATGCATAATTATATTCTGTTTTCATGATTAAATATTTCTGAGAAACCTTATTGTTAATAAACATGAAAATTCAGAAGCTATTAGGAATGTGTGATACAATGAATTTGTTTTGGTTCATAAAATTTTGAAAAATATTTTTATAAATGGGACGCATCAAATATTTTCTGGTATCTCCATAGTTTCCATAAAGAACCTCAGATGTATGGCATATCGGCGATATTGTGAACGTTGCTCTTCCATAGTTATTATTAATCGATTACCGATTTAAATCCGAATTATTTAAAATCGACTGAGCCTGCCCGTTCTGCGAGCGGCATTAACAGTAGATTAAAACAGTCATAAGCTTAATTCCCATTAACTCACTAAACTGTGACGTGATGCGTGACCGCAAGTTGGAGGTTGATCTAGCAATGTTTAAAAGTAAATAGAAGTAAATAATATTTAGGTATCTACAAGTAAAAAAAAGCACTTATTCCGCTTTTCACCTCGTCCTCCTCATACATACATATGTAGATACATATCAAATTCGGACTAAGTTCCTCTTCGAACTAGAAGTCTTTGTTCCCAATTTTTTGACAACGATTTAATGAACGGTTATGGATTTAATCACATTCTTAAGGACTCGAACCAATGGCTAACAAATTTCTTGGCAGTCCCATTGTTCACATGTAAAAGACAGCGACATCATCTTTTTTCTGTTTCCCTTTTGTTTTCATACGAATGACTTGGGAATTTTCATAGCTTAATTATTTTTGAGTACACATTTAATTATGCAGATGACTACGGAGAATATATATGTAAGCAACAAGGATGGGCTGAAGGAGACTTCTTTATTTAGTTTTAATTTTATTCATGAGTTAATCTATAAATTTCGCAGATTTATTTTGCAAAATATGTTTTACTTAATGGAAGTTTTAAAATTGCCAATCCATCAGAAACAACGAGTTAATATTTAAAAAGACTGCAGTGCATTGAATGTGAGTAGTTATAATTTTATCTCATTTTGGCATACACGAAAAATGTGTACAAGTACAACGAATCTGTCTCCGTCTTGTCAAAATGTATGCGGAAAATAATAATAATTCTAATATTACAGAATGAAATAATATATGAGCAAAGCTCCTGGCGGTATTCATTAATATTTATGCCACTGTATAACCATTAAAGATATGTATGTGATGTGAAGCACTCGTATTTTCGAAGACTAATCTTTAAGTTCCAAGGAGTGATGAGGACCATCACAATTGCATAGGTGACTTATGCAATGATTTCAGAAAGCTGATTATCACGGGTTTCATTGTCAGACAATTTACTACATTACTGCTACTCAAGGTCTACATTAAAGAAATGCGTGGAGACGAGACATCGACAAATATTTTCTTAAGAGAAAAAATATATATTTATACATACATAAATACTCACATATGTAACTACATGTACTCATACAACTTATGGAAGCATATTGAACCTATAAATATATAATTAGGCAGAATGCATACATATACTTACATACATAGCAGCTTGAAGAAAAAGCACGTGTGCTAAAACTGCTCACACAAAAAAAAACTCACAATGAACACTTTATTTTGTATCCCCTTACTTAACATAGATGTTGTACTCAAGACTACTCTGCAAAAATTATTCTCATTCAAACTCGAGCAAGTTGTAAAACTGCTTACAAGCTCTAACCTTATTTGTGCATGTGTCTCGCCTCAGTCTCCTCAGATCAATGTCTTAAGTATCTTTTATTACTACATATGATCGAAATGTGTCTCTGCAGTAATTATAACGAGAAATAAATCATCGGCATCCTTTGGATAATTGAGTGCAGCAAAAAGTCATCATCGAAAATAGTTTCATTTTTGAGGATTTCGGAAGGCATACTTTAGTAAGATCTCACACTTTCCACTGTGAGGATTAGATATTACAGAATACATATTCTACAACAGTCATCACATTCTAACATAAAGGTGAAATCTACAAGTTTCTCTACATTATATTTACGTTTTCTTACGTATTGAGTATCTAATCATGAGCCAATCGGAGAAAAACGTAAATGACGAAGAGCAATTACAAGATCTTCTGAATGATTCTAAACAAGTCAATGGGAAAGTAAAAATCACAGTCTCAAATAGCTCAAATAAACTCCCGCCTTCGCCGGCAAAAACTGGTTGGAAAAAATATGCAGGGATAATCTTTACTCTCATTTCTAGCATCTTCTTTACACTTGTTATTACTATTGTAAAAATTCTTAAAAATTATCATCCGTTCAATATTTCAATTTGGAGGTTTTCAGGAATTTTAGTCCCTGCTATTCCAATTGCCTTGTATTTTATTTATGTAAAGAAGGAAAATATCTTTCGCACTGTGTACCCATTTGATAGCAAGGAGAGAGTTTGGAACCTTGTGATCCTAATGGTAAGTTGATGTTTTCAAATACTACACTAGCTTACTTCAACTTTTATAAGTACGTTTTAAAAAATGGAGACAATATTTTTATTTTATTTAATATCACACAGATTGTTATTTGAATTATGAACGGATATATGATGGTCTGACTTTTTTCAAATTTAGATCCGAGGTTTCCTTGTATGTTCCATGGTCATAACTAGGTTTTATGCCGTTCAATACTTGACAGTTGCAGATGTCACTGTGATCTCTCATTCTGGACCTGTTTTTGTAACCATTCTAGCGCACTTTTTCTTAGACGAAAAATGCGGTGTTGTTTCCATTTTGGTTTCCATTCTAACCGGCTTTGGTGTTGTTGTCATAGTTCGACCACCTTTTTTCACGGGGAGTGAGTCTTATGATACGGGGATGCTGGTGAGTTTAAATTATTCTGTCAACTTTTTTGAAACAGAAATAAAACTTTACTATACCTGACTCTCCGATTCATCTTCCGTTTGCGGGATGAGTAGGAAGTAAAGTTTTGAAACAGAGAACGAAGAATGGATTACCCCGCGTCCCTAGCCCATACTGTACACTAATTGTAAGGGGCTGAAAAAAACTATTCAGTTCCCCCAGGATCTTGCAAATATTTTTCTAGATTTCTCAAAATATGCTACATCCCGACGGTCAAAACTCTCGATACTGCGCTCAAGGGTGGGGAGCAAAGTCAGGATGTTTTGGAAAAAAGTATAATTTTCACAGTTCCAATTTGGGTTTTATTCAAATATTTTTGGCACTTGGTTGTGGAAAATTTTAGAGACTCTTTAGAGATCATTCAAACATGTCCCTATTTTGATAATTGTGGGTATCACCCGTAAAAACAGAGAGCAGGGGTGGTAAAATTCAGCTTTAGAAGCGAAAGATAGGAAAGTGGGGAAAAGAATGG
Source organism: Allacma fusca (assembly GCA_947179485.1). Taxonomy (NCBI): domain Eukaryota; kingdom Metazoa; phylum Arthropoda; class Collembola; order Symphypleona; family Sminthuridae; genus Allacma; species Allacma fusca. The sequence continues at coordinate 52,534,869 of OX359247.1, forward strand.
ATTTTTAATGATGTTGTCATTCTGTGGACATGGTGTTTATGAAAATATTTTGGAACGCTGTGTATGCTGCAAATTCAAGTCTAGTATTATCTTCCTAGGTCAATACTTGTTTTCATAAAATTCAAAAATGAGAGGACAAATTGACAAACTAAATTCTATTTTTTCATGTCAACTTTTTAATACAATTATTCATACACCTTGTCATACCCACAGTTATGTTGAGGTAGGGCAATAACCAAGGGTAAAACAATACTATGAATGAAAGCATTTTGATACTTCCAAAATTGTCTTCTTCCAAAAACGAGCTCAACTTTCTTCACCGCTGTATCGAGAATTTTTCTACCATCAGTGATCAGGCATTAGTATGAAACAAATCTGGAAAAAGATTTGCTAAATCGTGAAGAAATTAAGTATTTTTCATAATCACTGCTTATGTGGGCTAGAGAAGGTTGGTAAAATCGTTTCTCGGAATTTAAATAATTTAAATGGCAAGTATCGAAAAAATCTTCTTCAAAAAAAGAAATGGCATGTTTTCATGTTTTTTAAACAGGTAGGGGTGGGGCTGTCCTTACTTTCCACAGTTTGTACTTCTGTAGTGATAATCCTTGTCAGGAAGCAACGCAAAATTCACTTCTCACTGATGCTACTCACGTCTGGTCTTTGGGGAGTACTGGAGAGTTCAATATTTGCACAGGCTTTTGGAGTTCTGGAGATTCCGAAAGGAAGTTACGATTTAGTACTTGCATTAGCAGCCTTACCAGTCGTATCATTTCTGGCTCAGTTGCTTATAATTCTAGCGCTGAAGTTCGAAAATGCCGGCACGGTTTCCTTGATGAGAACATGCGATGTCATTTTTGCATTCACTTGGCAAATGATCTTTCTTAATGTCTTCCCCGACGACTACAGTTTAATCGGTGCTGCGATTGTTATTGTAGGTGTGATAGTCATCACTCTCCGGAGTATGCTAAGTTCACTACCACCTGAAGACCCAAGGAGGCGAAGGTTTAGATTTCTTTTGTATTAAAGCATACGTAACTTAAGATGGAAAATTAAGTAATAATAAGATAAGTACTAATTACGAAAAGTTACAAACATTGTCCCATATTTACAGATAAATGGTTTTGTTTTACAACCCGTAACTTTATTTGAATAAATAACAAGAACCTTTAATACAAATTTTTCTAAGGTACACGGAAAAACATATTTTGTAAGCCAGATAATAGAAATCTCAGCGGCTCTACTTTAATATTCAACAGACGCAATAAATCGCATTTATGTGGAATTCAAGTACGATAATATTACGTCTTTAAACGTTTGTAATGTATTTTATACAAGGACGGTTGCACCCAGTAGGGCAAAGTATCTTGTCTTTGACCCATTGTTGTAGTACATATATTGGCGTAATAAAATTTAGTAGCGTAGTAAATAAAATTTTCTGTAAAGAAAACGGAAGGCAGCTATCATATAATTATATCTTTTGTAAATCACTTCACCATAATAATGAGTGTTTCAAATTACCATTATGTATTCATGAATTTAGAAATTTTGCAGCATCGAATACCTGGCCATGCACATCATGTCAAAACCATGAAAATCCTGAAGATAGTTCCCTTAAATTCGCATTTCATCTCCTGTTGCTAATAATAATGATTCATTCTATTTACCAAATCATGACAGTTCGCCTATACAGATAATTATATTTATATAAATACTCCGGGGAAGGATAATTCCTTTGGTGTTACATCATGTGTGCCTGATCATTATTTTATATTTGTAGTTAGAAAAAAGCCAAGGCCAGTAAAATCATTTCCTGCGGAAACTATTAAATTGAATACTAATATATTACATATTGCTCTGGAGAAATAGGAAAATTACAACATTGACGTAAATTTTCCACATTTATCAATCTAACGCAGGGTATAATCGATGGTAAAATTCCCATTATTACTAGACGTATTAAGTCTAAGCCCGCTGATTGGTTATCTGTTTCTGTTGAAAATCTTATTTATTGGAAACACAACTTAAGAAAATGGCGATCAATGTTAAAACTACAGAAACGCAAATTCTCTAAATGTAAATCCTCGAAGGAATCTCGGACAGGATTTTCACTCGATATTCTCACAAGGTGTAAACTTAGTAGTAATTCAATCCCTGAACTCTCCATGAACGAATCCATTTGTAATCACCTAGCCACTGATTTCGTTATAAACTACGTAGACGATAGGTCAATGTTGAATGATATACATATAATCAAACTGAACATCTTACATATTAGCATATCGGAAACTGAAGTGTTAATTAAAAGGACGACGAGAAGTAGTTCAATTGGTATCAAAGGTATTCCTCTTAAACTTATTAACATTTCCACGCTGTTTTACCACCTGTTTATATCGTGCCCTTTTAACGTTGCCCTGAGTGTGGGCTCATTTCCGTCTGAATGATTAAATTCGATTATAACTACTCTTCTAAAATCAAATACGGAAAAACGCAAACCTACATCCCACCAACCAATCTACATATTGCCCTTCATTTCAGATCTTTGAATGTATTATTGCCTCACAGTTAATTTCCTTTGTAGAACATAATAACCTTCTCTCTAAATATCAATGTGGATTCAGAGATCTAGTTAATATGCCCTTATTGACCTGACCCATAATATTTGCAAAGCTCTAGAAAATAATTTATTCACTGTTGTACTATTTGTGGATTTGAAAATGCATTTGAGAGCATTAATCTAATCAACAAGCTTCAACTCAAGTATAAGCTTCCCAAATACCTAATTTGCATGCAATGTAATTGCCTATCTAATAACGTTTTAATATTAGAGTAGGCAAACTATCTAAATCCTGAGATTAAAATGTTGGGGAACCACAAGGTAGTGTCCCTGGGCCCATTTTATTTATTTTAAGCTCCAATAAAAATTGTACTACATTGCATTTTACCTCTAATATGCTGATGATCTAGGGTGTATTTGTACATCTATTCAACAAACTACTAAAAGTTGAACTGGAAAAGAAGTAATTAATGTGGAGGTAATGATATGGAAATCAATTTCTTAAAAACACTAGAAACCCAGGACACAATGACTCCATGAAATCCTATTTAATTCTTTGTGGTCCAGCAATCTAAAATTAACGACGACATTATCGATCTTATATCCAGCTAATAACTAATTACAATAAGCCTACACCACTTATATATAATTATATTGCGGAATAGCATCTTTGAGTTTTATTTTTGTCCAGACATTAATGGCGTCAAAATTGAGGCTAAGTTTGTATTTGGTTGAAATCGGCCGGACAGTTTTTGAGAAAACAATTCTTGAAATTTTGGACATCAAGTCACATGACAGTTATCTCCAAAACTACTGCATCGATTTCAATGAAACTTTTTGTGAATATTGCTTATGTTAATCGTAATGGTTACTGCTTATGTGGTTGAAATCGGCTCGATAGTTTTTGAGAAAAAAATTCTTGAAATTTTGGACTTAAAGTTGAAAGACAGTTATCTATAAAACTACGATTTAACGGATTTCAATGAAACTTTTTGTGAATATTGCTTATGTAAATCGTAATGGTTATAGACAATTGTTATCAAAGATTAAGTACTAATACTTTTTAACCCTCGTCAACATGACTCGGTACATAATCCCTAAAGAATTAAAGTCAGTTATTACACGTGGTAACGTTTCGCTATGGAGGGGTTAACCCGCCCTGCACATTGTGTTTTTATCTGCAAAACGAAGGGTTTCGTAGCTATTGAAATCCTGGTGATAATTTTTACCACACTTAAATAGTACAATACTACTTGGACCCGGGAACTGGACCGGGAACACAAGCTGTGGGAACGGGTGCGGGTCCAAAACATTTTCAATTTCTGGGTACGGGAACAGGAACGAGTCCGGGTACGCATTTAAAATAGATTCATGGGAACGGGTACCTAAAATACTGTTCCCACCATGACGGGAACGGGTTCGGCTACAGGAACCTTTATGTGGTGTACCCATTGAGTGGGAACAGGAACGAGAACGGGGACAAACTTTTTGTACCCATGACGACCACTGCCTAGCACTGATACAGGTAAAAAATACTTGTAATTTTCAAGATGTTTACTATTGAGGACGAAAGGTGGTACATTAATTTTGTATAATAACTATAATAATCCTTAATTAAAATTATCTAACCGAAGGGGATTCAAGCCCGTAGTACAACAGGGCTTACTGTCATCTCGTAGGTAGTACAGTAGTAATAGGTGCATTGAATGTGAGTAGTTATATTTTTCTCATTTTGGCATACGCTAAAAATGTGTACCAGCACAAACGAATCTCTCCGTCTTGTCAAAACTATGCGGAAAATAATAGTTCTAATATTACAAAACGAAATCATATTGAACAAAACTACTGAAGCTATTCATTAATATTTACACCACTGTATAACCAACAAAATTGTGACATGTGAAGCTCTCGCATTTTCGAAAACTAATCTTTAAGTTCCAGGAGTGATGAGAACTGCACCACAATTGCATAGCTGACGTCTGCTATGATTTCAAAAAGCCGATTATCATTGGTTTCATTGTCAGACGACTTACTACATTACTGATGCTCAAGGTCTACATTAAAATGCGTTGAGGTGATTCAGGAACAAATATGTTCTCACGAGAAAAAATATATACGCATACTTACATACATAACATTAACTACATAATATGTACTCATACATCTTATGCAAGCATAAAGCAACCTATAAATATAAATATATAATTAGACCGAATGCATGTACTTACGTACTTACAAGTAACCCTCGCCCCATACCGGGACGAGGGATTGAGTCAGTCTGAGGCCAGAAAACCAATTGTGACCAATACTTAAGTGATTAAACTAAACTTACCTTGAAGTTTAATCATAATTATATGAACGTACTCGTCCGAATATATTACAAGGTAGTACTCTCCATCTAGTGCCTGTGATCACACATTTACAGACAAAGAACAAAACTCATGCTCTTCCAATCTCCCATGCTCTGTTCATTATTTTTTAAAGCCCTACGGTTTGCTTAGGGAGGCATTTTAACTAAAGATTAACAATGACGTCGGGTTTGGGTGGGTGTAATATATTCGGACGAGTACGTTCATATAATTATGATTAAACTTCAAGGTAAGTTTAGTTTAATCACTTAATTATATTTCACTACTCGTCCTCTATATTACAAGGTAGTAATTTAAAGAATGCAAACCGTAAGCACAACAGTTGCTCCGGAAATTTTATTAATTACTTCAACAATAATTGACACTATGGGCGACAAACGCTTTCAGCAAACTCAGACCGATTTATAATCGGTTGCTTGTAAAACTTTGCAAACATAGTCGATGAAGCGGTCCATCCAGCAGCTTGTCTGATTGTTTCGATGTTAATTCCCTGAGCAGCTGCTGATGAAGTGCTAGCATGGCGCGTGCTGTGAGCAGAAAAAATTGTCATGTCGATTCCACTCCTTGTGAGGACCGTCTTTATCCATCTTCCTATTGTCTGAGCGGTAACTGGCTTGTATGGTCTACAAATGGATAGGAACAGCTTAGATTGGTTACCTCTGACAGTCTCCGTTCTTCGAATGTACTCCTTTAGTACTGTTGCAGCGCAAATTTCTCCATCTCCAGAGAATTAAGGAATATGTAGCACGGGTTGAGGACGATTCACTCGGGAGGTCTTTATTCTTCCAGATATGAAAATGTCAATATATTCGCTCTGCAGCTTAATGTCACTGACTTCGATACTGGCAAATGTTTGCACCCTATGGGCCGTGATAATTGCTAACAACGTTGAAAGTTTGGTTGTCAATTGTTCCATCGAACATGACAACGTAGGAACTGTACGAAGATATTCCAGCACAATTTTGGGATCCCAAGTGAAATTATATCGTGGCCTTGGAGGTCGAAGATTGCTAACGCCCTTGATGAAGCGAGAAATCATAGGATTTTCTCCAACCGCAGTAATCGAAATTAGTGAGATGGCTGACCTAAATGTATTCAGTGTTGCGTATGAAGCACCAGAGTTTAAGCGCTCTTGCATGTGTTGAATTATTTGCTCAGGAGTAGGCTTGAAGGGGGATATTGTGTGTAACTCACAATACCGTTGCCATCCTTTAAGAGAAGATATGTATTGAGTTCTGGTGGTAGGGGCGATTGATGCTAATAAGGTATCTACACAACTTCCTTGAAGTCCCTGATGTGTAAAACCTTGGCTGATAATATTCCCCCCAGTAGTGTGAGAGACTTCGGAAGCTGGCAGGGTACTCTGCAAGAATATACAGCTGAGTCTGAGCATGAAACCAAATGTTTTTTACTTGACAACAAGGAGTGATAAAGTGGGTACCAAGGCTGAGTAGGCCAATCTGGTACAATAACAATGCCGGTGGCATTGTCCTCCCTTATCTTTTGAAAGACTTTAGGTATAATAGCAACGGGTGGGAACGCATAAAAGAAATATTTCGACCAGTCCAGAGTGAACGCATCGACAAATGATGATTCTGGGTCTGGGAACCAACTTGCGTAAATAAAACATTTCCGATTTTGAATACTGGCAAAAAGATCGATCTCAGGCCTACCAAATTGTTGAATTAAAATCTCAAAGCTGGAGTCATTCAATTTCCATTCGTAGTCTCCCTCGGAAATTCTTGATTGAAGATCTGCGCGAATGTTTTTTGACGAAGAGATATATGTGGCATGTAGAAAAATGTTCCTCTTTTCACACCACTGCCATATTTTCCTTGTGAGGGCATTTAACTTTGGAAATTGAATGCTGAGTTTCTGAGTAGAGATTTTAATCCATAATAGATGGCCAGTAACTCGAGATAATTAATATGTGCCTTTTTCTCATCCGAAGACCAAAATCCTCTAGTCCCGGTGTTTTCAAGGCATGCTCCCCATCCAGATAAACTAGCATCTGTCCACATGGTGGTATCATGTCGAAATCCTTTAATGGATTTTCCGTTCTTGGGTAAAGACGACACCCACCATGCGAGCTCTTCCTTAATCTGGGAAGCTATAAGCATTCGTGCCTTATATGAATTGCAACTCTGCAAAGCCAAATATTTTGCTCGTTCCAACAATTTAGTATACACCCAGCCATATTTCATTGCACGACAAACTGAGTTTAAATGCCCAAGTAACCTAGCAAACTCTCGGATACTACAACTGGATTTTTTCCTGTATAGTTGGGTTATTTTAATTAACTGATCTTGTCGACTACCAGGAATTTCAAGTAGCATGTCAACCGAATTAATCACAAAACCAAGATATTTACAGCGTTGTGACGGTGTAAGCTCCGATTTTTGGTAATTAATTAAAAAACCCCAGACCCTGAAGCAAATTTGCAGCTTCCAAAATTTGATCGCTGCACAATTGGCTGGTTTTTGCTATAAGAATGATGTCATCGATGTAAATAACGACACAAGATCCGTTTGCCCTGAGATACGACATGACTGGTTTTAGCAGCTTGGTAAATAACCACGGGGCAACAGAAAGGCCGAATGGGAGACAAGAAAATTCATACGTTCTTCCTTTCCATGCAAAACGCAGATATTTTCTATGTTTCTCGGCAATGGGAATCAGAAAATAAGCATCCCGGAGATCAAGCTTACACATATAATCATTCTTTGAGACCAGTCGTGATACCACACGGATATCTTCCATCTTGAAATGCCTAACCTCCATAAACTTATTCAAACCTTTAAGGTTGAGGATAAAGCGCTTCTTATTCGAATTAGCTTTAGGAACTAAGAATATTTTTGACAAGTATTGTCCCTTCACGGTGCTGCATTGTGATATTGCACCTGACAAAATTAGTGATTCGATTGCTTCTTGCATATCAGTAGCCTCTGCTGTTGTTAGTAAGGGCTCAGCAGGAGGACTGGCTTGAGTAGGCGTAGAAATTAATGGGAGTTCATATCCTTGAATCCAACTTAAAATATCCTTGTTGTCAGTGATATTTCGCCAAGTCTTTGTAAAGTATTTTAGCCTACCCGCATATTTACTTACATTTAGCGTCGGTGAAAACGCCGCTCCTTTGGAGGGGGCTCCGCTTCAGATGCTGATATTGCTGCCCACGCTTGTCGCGAGTCTGGTTCTTCGGATAGCGTGGGCGCTTGAAGTTTAAAGTATTTGAAGGCTTAAACGACTGCGGTCGGTTGGAACTTTCAGAAATCGGACGTGACTTACTCGCTGGTTTTTCACGTTGTAATTCCTGTCCAACTTTTGCTACGGATTTTGCGGCTTCAAATGTTTCCTTGAAATTTGAACCGTATAAGAGCGCATCGGCCGGGTTCTTATCTGCAATTTCTTTCATCATGAAATTGAGTACTGGTGTTATGTGAGCTCGACGTGACAACGAAAGCTTATAATGCAAATCAGACAAAATTTTACATGCATCTACAAGCGCTGTTGTGGTATTCAGCTTTGCTTGTGTGCTGAGAGGGTCCTTAGGTTCTATTTCGAGGAGGACAGTTACTGCTGTGCCCACTGCTCCGATTCCAGCGGAAAGTTGTTGCTGCTGTTGAACCATGTATCCCTCTTTCTTAAGTAGCTTGGCATTGTGTGCAATACTTGCATGAACTTCCAGATTTAAAACTGGAGCTGTTATTTGCGAACAGTTTGATGGAATCGGATATGATTGCAAGAGTTCTGTAAGCTTTGCCTCTGGAAGTCCATTTCTTACCAGTTCTGCCAGTACTTGTGCTAGCTTTTCTGGCATTAAACCTCCGTCTTTAAGCTTAGGCAGATCCGACGCTCCCAAAATTGCGTCTATTTCAGGATCCATTGGTGCTGAGATTGATAGCACAGAAGGTGAGCGAGGAGGCTGAGAGAACTGGCGGTTTGACCGCGATCGGGACCGACGCGAGGCAGGCGATCGGGACTGATCTCTATTATTCCGTGGTGAGATTGATCTAGTAGGACTTCGTCGTCCGGATTCCGTCAAGCTTTTTCGTGACCTACTGGTCCTTTCGCATGACATTGAGTCCGAGGAATGTCTTCTCCTATGTCTGTCACCACGTTTCATGCCTCGAGATTTTCTTTGAGCCGTCGGGCTTCTCGAGCCTCGATCGGTTGGTGACTTGTGACGGCGTTTCCTCTTGTTTAACTTCCGCATTAATTTTTCCATTTTTTCCATTTTCCTTTTCAACCCTTCCAGTGATTCCCCCGACGAGGAACTTGACGTTGAAATTGATCGCCTTTTTGGCATCTTGGCTTGAATTAGGAAGTTTTAAGCACATCAAAAAATACGTCTTATCACTAGGCACACAATGAAAAGAATGGATAGAGCATGGGAGATTGGAAGAGCATGAGTTTTGTTCTTTGTCTTTAAATGTGTGATCACAGGCACTAGATGGAGAGTACTACCTTGTAATATAGAGGACGAGTAGTGAAATATAATTGCCAATCTGATGCGAAAAATCCAATGATGATCAACAGTGGTCATTATGTGAACCTTGGAACCACTCATGATGAATGCACGCCAAAATCTGTCCTTTGGCATATATTACCTTACTTTACGGACTTTCGGGAATTAAAATCTCTTATGGGATTTACTTAAAATAGCGACGAGTTTGATGCTTCAGCGAGATTTGCAGCGGAAAAAAGGGCGAGATGGTCCGAACTTTTGTCCGCGCTGGGACATTGGACAAGTTACCTAAGCTTACGCAAAATTTGATTCCGACTCTTGGGGGTTCCTTGTAAGCAGTTTTATGAAAAAGCAAGTGTGCAAAACCTGCTTACACAAAGAAAACTCCCCATGAGCACTTTATTTTTTGCTGCCCTTACTTAACATAGATGTAGGGTATTCATGATTACGCTGGGAAAAATTAGTCTAAATCAAACTCGAACAAGTTGTACAAACTGATTATAAGCTCTAATCTTATTTGTGTTTGTGTCTGGCCTCAGTCTTGTCAAATCAAAGCATTTTTATTACTATACATATATGATGGAAATGTCTCTACAGTAATTATAACGAGGCTTTATTTGGATGATTGAGTGCAGGTAACAGTCATCATCCGAATGTAGTATCATTTTTAAGGATTTCTGAAGGCATACTTTAGGCGTAAGATTTCACTTTTCCAATTTAAGGACTAAAAATTGCAAAAAACATATTCATCACACTAACATTCAAGTGAGATACAGATATACAAGTTTTCCTACAATACATTTTCGTTTTCTTACATATTGAGTAATCATGAGTCAATCGGAGAAAAACGTAGATGACGAAGAGCAATTAAAAGATCTTCTGAATGAATCCAACCAAGTCGATGGGAAATTAAAAATCACAGTCCCAGAAAGCCCAAATAAACTCCCACCTCCGCCAGTAAAAACTGGTTGGAAAAAATATGCAGGGATAATCTTTACTCTCATTTCTAGCATCTTCTTTACACTCATTATTATTATTGTAAAAATTCTTAAAAATTATCACCCCTTTTCTATTTCAATTTGGAGGTTTTTGGGAATTGTAGTCCCTGCAATTCCAATTGTTTTGTATTTTATTCACGTAAAGAAGGAAAATGTCTTTGACACTGTGTACCCATTTGACAGCAAGGAAAAAATTTGGAACTTGGTTATACTAATGGTAAGTGGTTGTTTTCAATATGTGTCACTTAGCTTACTTCAACTTTTAAAATATATTTTTAAAAATTGAGATTTGTTAATTTTATTCAATATCACACCAATTTGTATTTGAATTATGAACGAATGTATGATATTCTGACTTTATTTCAAATTTAGATCCGAGGGTTCCTTATATGTTCCATGGTCCTAACTAGGTTTTATGCCATTCAATACTTGACAGTTGCAGATGTCACTGTGATCTCTCATTCTGGACCTGTTTTTGTAACCATTCTAGCTCACATTTTCTTAGACGAAAAATGCGGCGTTGTTTCCATTTTGGTTTCCATTCTAACCGGCTTTGGTGTTGTTGTCATAGTTCGACCACCTTTTATCACAGGGAGTGAGTCCTTTGATACAGGGATGCTGGTGAGTTTAAATTATTCTGTCAACTTTCTTGAAGCAGAGATAAAGCTTTACTGTAACTGTCTGACTCTCCGATTCATCTTCCATTTGCGGGATGAGTAGGAACTATAGGAAGTAAAGTTTTGAAACAGAGAGCTGACCCCACGTCCCTAGCCCTTACTGTACACTAAGGGGATGATAAAAACTATTTCGTTCCCTCAGGATCTTGCAATTTTTTTTCTAGATTTATCAAAATGTTACAACCCGACTCAGACAGGGCTCAAACTCTCGATACTGTGCTCAAGGATGGGGAGCAAAGTCAGGATGTTTTGGAAAAAAGTCTAATTTTGAAAGTTTCAATTTGTTTACTCTCTAGAGTTATTCAAATGTTTTTTGGAACTTGGTTGTAGAAAATTTTAGAGACTTTTCAGAGATCATTCAAACAGATCCCTATTTCGATTTATTGTGGGTATCACCCTTAAACGTGTTATGGGCGAGACCCGAACGACATGAATAAAATTGATTGATTGATTGTGGGTATCACCCGTAAAAACAGAGGCGGGTTGGGAAAATGCAGCTTTAGAAGCGGGAAATCGGAAAGTGGGGAAAGGATGATTTTTAATGATGTTGTCATTTCGTCGATATGGTGTTTATAAAAATATTTCGGAACGCTGTGTATGCAGCAAATTTCATTAAAGCCTAGTATTATCTTCCTAGGTCAATACTTGCTTTCATAAGATTCAAAAAACGTGAGGTTAGATTGATAAACAAAATACTATTTTTTCATGTCAACTTTTTAATACAATTATTAATACATGCTTGTATTGCTTATATGGGTTAGGGGGTTGGTGAATCGTTTATGGAAATTTAAATAATTTAAATGGCAAGTATCGAAAAAATCTTTTTCAAAAAAGGAAATTGAATATTTCAATTTTTTTAAATAGGTAGGGGTGGGGCTGTCCGTTCTTTCCACAGCTTGCAATTCTGTAATGACAATCCTGGCAAGGAAGCAACGTAAAATTCACTTCTCATTGATGCTACTCACATCTGGGACTTGGGGAGTACTGGGGAGTTTAATCTTTGCGCAGGCTTTTGGAGTTCTGGAGATTCCGAAAGGAAGTTATGATTTAGTACTTGCATTAGCAGCCTTACCAGTCGTATCATTTCTGGCTCACCTGCTTATAATTCTCGCGTTGAAGTTCGAAAAAGCCAGCACGGTTTCTTTGATGAGAACAGGCGATGTCATTTTTGCATTCATTTGGCAAATGATCTTTCTGAATGTCTTTCCCGACGACTACAGTTTAGTCGGTGCTGTGATTGTTATTATAGGTGTGATGGTCATTACTCTCCGGAGTATGCTAAATTCACTACCACCTGAAGACCCAAGGAAGCGAAGGTTTAGGCTCCTTTTGTATTAAAGCATGCGAAAAGCTTGTACATGTTAAGATGGAAAATTAGAAAATAATACGATAAGTAATAATTACGAAAAGTTACAAACTGTCCTATATTTAAATGGTTTTGTTTTTAAAACTCTAGTAACTTTATTTGAATAAATAACAAGAACCTTTACTAAAATACTTTCGAAACTACATGGAAAAAATATTTTGTAAATCAGATAATAGAAATCTCAACATCTCTACTTTAATATTTAAGAGGCAATAAATCACACTTCAGGATTTCAAGTACCATAATAATACGTCTTTAACCGTTTGTAATATATTCTATACAAGGACAGTTGCACCCAGTAGGACAATGTATCTTGTTTTTGAACCACTGTAGCATATGAGCAGAATGTCCTCCATGGCCACAGACGATGCAATAAGTGCACAGACCTTGGAATAACCAAAACAAAATTCAGATATACAATCATTAGAATTATAACTCAAATATTACTTTTGAATTTAAGCTTCTGGGACACGTAGTCAGAAGTTCCGAACTTTGAGTTTAAAATAAAAAATATCGCCGACCTGAGTCTACAATAATTCAAGTGTGAGAAAACTTCTAAGCTTTTCATGTTCGGAAAAGTTTAAAAAGACACGAAATATTTTACTAAAGAATACCAACCTTTAGCTGGGATATGGCAAATGGCACAAAATGAAACAACCTTCCGACACTTGGGACAGAATGGTCCACGTACAGATTCATCACAAATCTTGCATTGCATGACAAAGTCGACACCTTGTTTCTGTAGAAAAGTATTGTCAACGCCCTCAGTCAAGCACTTGAGTACTTCCGATCGCTGTTGTAAGTAACCCCATCTATAGAGAATCTCTGCATAGGACTTTTTGTAGCAGTCGTAAATATCTAAAAATAACCAAAAACCAATATGTTTTTACTAGTAGCCGTTGATGTTTTCAAAACTGATGAGAAGCACTAAAAGGCAAGTTATACACAAGACATTGTTGTAATACATGTTACAGCATTTTTGTAAAACAAGCTTACGACTATATTTAGGATCAAGAATTGAATTCTTGCTAACGCTCCCACCACTAGCAGACCTAGGAGGGATATTATTGTTGAGACTCTGAGGTCCACTGCCACTAATGACTTGAGCAATCCCACTCATGCTGCCCTGCCCACTGCCACCATTATGTAGCGCTGTCTCATGAATGGACTGAATGGCTTTGGAGTCATCCAAGGAATCTGACCAGGAATTGGACCGATGCTGACGGAAAAAGCTGTCCGACAAGGGATTCACTACCACTCCGTGCAAAGTGTCCGATCCATGTACCGTGTGATACGGAGATCCCACTCCCTAAAGTTAAATAATTTAATAGTCAGAAAATTAGCAACAACGATTCCAATAAACATTCCAAAGGAGCATAAAGGAATGTGTAACAGTTTCACTGGAAATAAGTAGCTAATATAGGCATTGAAAATATAACCACAAAAGAAGGAGAACTAGAAGTTAATACAGTAAGTATTAATAATAACCACACCGTCCACTAGATACAAAAGTTCATCTTCAAACGTCGGTAAAAGCAAAGATTAATATAACAAACTGTAATAAAGCAAAAGGAACTGCTGAATTTAATCATGTATTGCAGATGTTCTCTTTTGCTTAGGAACTTTTCAGATATTCACATTTTCTTTCAACAGCGTCAGCAAGTTTTCACTTTTGCTTCATATCCGACGATAAGAAGATCATATTCTTCAGATTCAGTCCTAGCACTGATACTGGTAAAAATATTTGTAATTTTCAAGATATTTACTATTGAGGACGAAAGGTAGTATATTAATTATATAATAATTAATTAAAATTATCTAACCAAAGGGGATTCAAGCGCATAGTATAAAAGGGTTTAGAGCAATCTCGTAGGTTGTAATTACGATGTAATTAAAATACTTAAATCCAAGCAGACTGACCATTGGGTGGAGCAATACGTGGACTTTGGGTTTCAAACCAAGGGCATTAAAAAGGGTACCATATGGATTTGTATACCACGGAATTATATTATTATGTATAAGTATGTATGCATATCTAATTAAATTCTGGGCCGCACACTTTTCTCCCTACTTTCCCAATTCAATTCATGCATGTTTAGCTTTAACTTATAGAGTTGCACATCCAGTGGAAAAAATAAATGCAGAGCATACAAAATTAAAAAACAAATAAATACATAATAAAAAGCATGCAACAGGAAACTGGAACACATATTAAAACAAAAAGTTAACAGTTAATAGCTAATGAAACCGACAAACGGCAAAATGAACTGCGAGTCAACAAAAATGAAAAAAGAGCGGGAAAAATAAAGAAAAATATTACATACGTAAATAAATTTATAGTAGAAAATAAAATTGTGGGAACAAAATAATGAAATACACGAGGAAAACCATTAATGTAAAAATTGTGGCAACTTCTGTTGATCTAACCTTTGTCCACCATTTTGGAACAGTCAGACGCTGCGGAGATATGGAAGATAAGAAAACAATACATTAGTTTTCATTTCCCGAGGACATAATCGGTAGTGTTCATGGATTACAGAATAACAACCATTGAGTACAGAGTCAACTAAATGACATTAACGGTTTGATTGTTTTGGTTCGAGGAGTACAATGATACATTATACATGTACACACAATTGATACATACAAGGAAATACACATATAAATATACAATACAAGACAGGAAAATCAGGTTTTACGCTTATTTTTACCGGTTGCTTTAATCCGGGACTGCGACCTGGAGTGAAACTTCCGTTTCTGTTTTGAAAGTTAAGCTGATCTCCATTACCAGCGTAACCGTTGGTTTGACCTCCATTAGAGATGTAATTGATAGAGCTATGACTACTGCTACTGCCACAACTACCTGAACTAGGGGCTGGTTGGGGAGGTGTAAAGATGCAAGCAATAGAGGCAGCAGTTTGGACGTCGCCGTATGACGCGTAGTGCTGGATTCTATTAAAGTATCAAATCGTGAGTCGTCAGAAATGGTCATCGATACGATTCTATTATACTTTTAAGCAGACTTACATAGAATTAATAAATTTGCTTCCAAGAGGATGAAAATAAATCCAATCAACGTCCTCTTCATCTTCCGACATTTCATTAGAAGTGAGGCTGTGAGCAATATGATTTTCATTTTTACTGCCACTTAAAAGACCACCTCTGGCAGCAGCATATTTCGCTACAATCGTCGCCGCCTGCCAAGCATGACCAACACGGGCAAAATTCAGACTCAGAGCTCGTTTTTCGTTGCCCACACACAAGCTTGTTCGCTGAGGCGGTTCTGCGAAATGATTATACATGGAAGCCAATTCCCTCGAGAAGGGAAGAAGATGGCACACGTCAAATATGGTAACTAAACCCGCTCGTTTTCTCTCGCCTCGTCGACTTCTTCGGCGTAAAGTCTGCACAAAAATAATGAACGTGTCTGTATTAAGCACAATCTGCAAAAGCATTTACATTAAGCAGGATGTTTCAAATAGTTAGATTGTCTTAGTTAGTTAGAACTTACTATCTCATCGTTGTCATGAGCTAATTGACTAAGAAAGGGACCCAGGGCAGAGAGAGATCTAGGCGTGCCTGCATCACAATTTAGTTTCACACGACGGAGGTATGAGGGTCTGCCAAAACAAATTAGCATTCCAACGGAACAAAAACGGGCACCGGAAGTTCGTGGGAAAGGGACATTGGAAACTCCTCTTGAGGGGAATGCGGAAAAATCATATGCTACCTCAGGCTAAAAAATAAAATTAATCATTAAGATTTAATTTTCCATTAAAATTATACACGAATAACAATACATTTCGAATCGCTTCATTAACTATGTCAGTAAAATAGTTCAAAATATTGACTACACTAACCTTAATGAGATTCATAAAAGTTGCAAATTGCTGGATACAGGCACTAAGACACGGTTCTTTCCGGCGTGCGAATTGTTGCGCAGTATGTTTAAGATTCTAGAAATTAAATGATGAGCATAACCATTACACTACTCCTTGCATTTATTAATTCACTTTCACTACCCTATCAATTTTCATGCAATGGATAAATCAGTCAACCTTTAATATTTGATTTTTGTCCACATCTATCCCACTACTAGTAACAAGGAATGTAGGGGCAGTTGCGGGATAATTAAGAGGAAAGGATGTAAGGACCACAGCAGCTAGAGACCGACCTTTAGGGTCAGTTTTCCAACTGAACCTCAGTATCCCACGTTCGACTTCCATCTAGATGACAATAGACCCAAATAATAAATTATAAAAAGTACAATTTTCAATTATAATGTATTTTTGTTCTTTGTATCAATTATTAAATTGTTATTTCCTGTAGTTTGTTATTAAGTCAAACCTGTTCAAAAATAACATTTTCATGCTTCGTAGAGGCCGCATCTTCGAATTCTTTCTTGAGGAGCTCATCACGTTTCATTAGAGTGCTGGGTGTGCTTGATTTTCGTCTATGGATTGTCCTATGCTCTAAATTAAGTTCCTTGATTTGTAGACTATTGCTATCATGGGTATCACTTTTGGTAAATTCATGCTCCTCGTCAAGTAAGTCGTCATTCTTTTCATCTGAATTGTAATCTGTACCCGCATTTGTGCTGAGTGAAGTACGACGATTTAGATTAGTTGGGGTTTCCCCGCAGAGCTGAAAACCGAAATTTGTTATATGATTTACTGGCCTACAACAACAAACCTTGGAATGCAAATATTTTGGGCAAACCTCAATTATTTCCGCAGGAAGCGACCAAACCCTTAGAATTTGATCTCGTGACCAGGTAATTAGATCACAATTACCCCCGGCTCTTTTCCAAGCAAATTCCACAATATCATGAGCCTGGAAAGTGTAAATAGGACTCGAAAAGCGCTTCCAGTCCCATAAGTTTAAAAGACCGGAGTCTCGACGAAGGATTGGTACGCACTGGGTGATGATTCCTCGACCGATGGGCTGAACAAGTTTAAAAAAATATATTGTTACAAAATATTAGCCATACAGGATTTTATTTATTAGTTATTACAACTTAAAATTGAACAAAGCAATAATGTAACAAGGTCTTACTGCCGGCCGTGCCCGCCAAACTGGCGTCGCTACGGTGAGGCACGGTCCTTTCGCCTGAGCAGGCACTGGAGCTGCAAGTCTACTGAATTTTACTGTGCAGTCTTGGGCGGCAGTAATTACCATATCACTCTGAATCCACTCTAATCCTATTTCACCATAAAAACAAAGAGAATAGGAATACAGTTTGAATATTCACATTATTTTGAGCATGTATACAAGAGATGGACTTAAATTTATAATGAATTTATTGAATGATTAAAGATACATATATATATCGGTTTGATACTTAGAATTTCTTAGGCCCAAAATTACCATTGATTTTAGAAGCGTGAGCAGCAATGTACTCCGACGGTAAATTAGGCTTCCGCATGTCCCAAATCTTGACATGACCCCCGTCACAAGATGCTAAAGTATCAGTCTTCCATTTGTTCCAACGAACTTGTGAGGCTCCATCCAATGCTGAAAGTGACTGTTGAGGTTTCTCAGTGACCGCTTGCCGCGGCACCCGAATATCCCAAATATGCACATAGCTGTCAAAGGACGACGTGGCAAGTAAGCTGGGTTGCTGACTGGACCAGTCAATATCCGTGATAACCCTAGAGTGACATTTGAGACGATACAAGCACTTCAGCTCCGCGCCGTCGGTCAGTTCAAATATATCACACCTCTGACTACTCTGTATTCCATCCAAAAATAATAACCTAATTTGTAACCCTTTTCAAATGTTTCTCACGTCATAAATTCTACATCCTCAACTCACAGCAACAGCTAAAACAGTCGCCAGATTCGAAGACGACCACTGCGTACTCGAGATTTCGTACTTTCCACCGTAAGGAATCCGAACAAGCAAGTCCCCTTGTGACACAGCCAGATCCAAAATTCCCAGGTACTTCCGTCTACAAAAATTAATCCAACATCACCCCCATCAGTTTCTGTCTCTTTTTAAAAATGCCCAATTTTCAAAACTCCATCAAAACATGATCCTGAACTGTAGTTCTCAACTCTCACCCCGCGAGCAAGGAATACTGGCCAGTTGAGTCCAGGGACATCGTCGTGGCCTTTAAATCCAAAAGTAATATTATGTTATTAAATAATAATCATATTAAATTATTACATAAACATATATGCGATATCTCCAATACTAAGTCGTAGTATCACAGCTATAAGATAAACCAATAAAACATTTATCCCACACAAGGTCAAGGTTACATCATACCATTTACCTGCAAATCTCGAAATTCCATAGAATAATTCTCGCTTCCAATTTTATTCGCCATTATACCTTAATTTTGATACAATCTTCACATCAAAATCTAATCCGTACAAAATTACTTTATACTATTTAAGTAAGTGCGTAGAAATTTTGGCCGAACCGCTTCATCACAACTAATTCAGGATGGAAGAGTAATCAGAAACAGGTCCTAATTTCACAAGAATAATAATATTCCTGAAGGTCCACATTTTTTAGACCAATAATTTCTCCAACTACGGTTTCATCTAAAATAGGAAACCTTCGAAACAAGCTTGTCCCGAACCCCTAAATTGTAAATAACAGGGAAATGGAGTGCACGTACATAAAAGTAAAGTGTACTGAAATAAATGGTCTACTGAACAAAATTATATGCAACACAAAACATTACATACCTGAAGCTGTCACTTTCGTACTTTCCCCCTCAAATCACTTTCTGACCTAACGCTTGGTTTAGATTTGGGAATGGGGCAATGTACGCGATGCATCGGTTATAATTTGGCTGTCTTTACAGTACTGCCATTAATTTTTGTATTAAAATATGAGTCCTTTTATTCAGGTCAGATCAACTCAATTGACTCAAATCGGGAGTCCGAGGCTATTGAAAGAATATTTTAAAATAACCTAAAGCTGGAAATGATTTATGCGTCCATCGTCCATAATTCACTGAAGAATGGATGTAATCCTGTATGACAAAAATATAATAATAAAATTACTGAACACTTAATATAAACTAGAGATGATGGATTTAAAATACAAACGACTGAAGGGACTTCCGTTTCCACAATGTTGTCTTTATTATTGGTAGAAAGTTTAAAAGGTTCACTTTATTGTGGTATAATAAATAATTATTGGAGACTGTCGGGGGTTGTAATGACTTTTACAAAATTGTGTAAACATGCCTTCAATTAATTCTTGATTCAAGATGATATTATTTAGGAAGACAAAAGGGTGTACTAGGTTTGCTTTTTGGGGTTTTATGTTGAGGCTGGTTTCCATTGTTGATGGATGACGGCGTGTAAGAAAAAATACAAAAAAAGATGAATTTGCTTGATATTTTGCACAAATTGGAATGATTGACTGATTGCATGAATATACACGGTATTTTTCTGCGAGTTTTTTTTTTGTCTTCTAATATTTGGTCCTATATAGTTTTTAACACGTTTGACGTTGCGTGACAAAAGTTGTAATTGGGAAGCTCTTCCGGAGTCCGAGACATTTCTCACGGTCGACGAACAATGAATTGGACTTGATTTTCAGGTCATGCTCCAAGCAACCCTTGGTCTTGAGGAGTTGCTGATGGGATGCCTCAACTTCGGTCAGTTTCCTCTGGAGCTGCTCCAGCGTCTCATTGATCTCCTGAACTTCTTGGACTATTCGGAAATGAGCATCGTCCCGACATAATTCAATATCTGACCGATGCGTCCTTTTTTCCAGTCGGGTTTGAGCTACTTTAAGAGCCGGGGCCTTGTCCTCGATTGCCTTTCGAATGAGGTCCATGTGCTTCTCCATGTCATAAATCTCCTGCTGCATTTTCGAGAGATGACAGAGGATCTTATTTTTAGCGTCGAGCAATTCCGCCACGCGGAGGGACAGGGCTATTGGAACATTATCAAATTGTATGAATATTTTTGCAATTCAGTAGATGTAATAATTATTTTAATTTAGTAAAAATGTTTGATTAAATTATATTATATTAATTTTACCATTATTAGAGTTGTTCCAAGCAGCCCAAGCCTCATTCGCAGCTTGAGTGAGGAGATTATCAATCAAGCAATGAACTTGAGAGGTCCGCTCGCCCTTGGAACGTTTGATCAGAGCCTGTGTGAATCCTGCCCACGTTTCCGGGATGCTTACCGTAGGATCCACCTTAAACACATCAAAATAATTAAATACAGGACAGTCAAAGAGGAGGTTCAAATATGGTTACACTGAAATCGTAATATTTTCAAAAATCCGGAACTATTTTATTTTTTGTAGATTAGTGGAAAAGTGATCAAGAAATAGAGAACCTTCTCAATGCCCGAATGAAAGGCAATATCCCTGGAGTTATTGTTGAGTTGGGCAGCAGAAGTGTCAATTGTATATGACTCTTCCTTCCTCATCAGATCCCGTTCGAGCTCGTGTCTCGAAGCCCTCATCCTCGCCAACTGGGTATTGATCCCATCCAGCTGCTGACACAATTTCTGCTGCCAGTTCCTCAAAGTCTCAATTTCGCAGAGAAGGGCCTGTTCCGCGGCATCATGAACTAAATCAACACCTTGACGGGACTCCCGAGCGTAAAGATTTTCTTGGGCAATGTGCAGGGGTCCGTCCATTTCTTTAATCATCCTCTCCAAAGCCTGCCGGGTCTCCAGAAGCTTGTGACTCTCATGAACATTCAAGTCCAACTCCAGCATAATCTCTTGTTTCCAATAATTGATGTCATTCAGTCGCTCTCCTAGTTTTTTCCCTGAGTCGGTTTGACCCCGACTGGCCCTATCATCTGTTTCACGTACGAGACGAAGGGCTTCAGCTCGAACTAATTCCGATGTATTGCGCGTACAGTCCGATCCCATGTACAGCTGCTGGTTATTGGCTTGCCAGTCCGCTGGGGAGTATCTATAGATTACAATATTTCAAAATAATAATGACTGTTATTTATTTCATAGGTATATCCACAGACTATATGACTATTTATGAGACCTGGTGTAAAGAGCAGTTCTGCTAGCATGAGCAGCGTTCACATTAAACCCGGTGACCAAATTCGGGAACTTGAGAGGCTCCGTGATGCAACCATCTCCGGCGTAGCCACTGTCGTACATGCAGTACTCCTTGGACATGCCCGTATAAGCGGACGTTTGAGGGGGCTTGGACACCAAGCAATGTCGCCATGGAAGTGTCCTCAGTAAGGAAGTTGTCCCGGGACGGGAACATCGGTCCGTTTTTGAGATCCATCCTTCCCCACGACATTCCGTGGTCCAACCACACGTGCTTGTACGTGGACCCTGGTCAATCTAAAAATACATATAATATTACCCGTATTTTCTCTTTTCGGCTTAGAGTGTATTATTTATGGGTAACTGCGAGCATTTATTCAAAAATATTTTCGGATATTTGAATTGTCACCTTATTGACATCACTGTATGGTAGATTGCAAGCATTAATGCAGTACATTTCTGCCGAAATAGCTCAGAAAAGAAATAGCTCAGAAAAATTAAATTAGCTAAGAAAAAATCAATGAATTTTTATTTCTTGAGGTTTATAGCTTTTAAATGGCAAATACATATGAGCACGTTATGATTGCACCGGAGTTTGTTGGGATTTACAAAGTTTTCATGAATGTCTCAAAAAAAGTGCTTTCACTATTTTTTTTCTATTTCTGTCTGCCGTATCCCTGTTTTGTCAAATGATACATGTAATAGAGAAGTAAAGCCTGACTGTCTCTTTACTTCTTTCTGACGCGAGCAAATGGACGGGGAATAATAATATGGAAAAATGAGAAAAATTGTTTCTTCGTTGATACGAACAAATGGGCCAGTGAATAAGTTAATCCGACAGGAAGAAACTATTTTTATTCCAATAATAATCCCCAGTCAATCTAAGAGAATAGTTTTTTTGTAAATAATTTCATAAGTACTTTTATTGCAAGTTTGTATTACAAATTAGACACTGTCGTTCAGCAAAACGGAAAATAAAACGCTCAAAAAAGCGGTTTGCGATTTTTTTGCCCTGCTTATTTTGTTTCCCTTTCACTTTCTCTACTGCTGGAGAAAACATAAGGGTGTGTTATTTGGTCGATTGAGCAAGAAGTATTACGGGCGTGGAAAGTAAACTAATCATGTTTCCATAACATTTTCTTTTTAAGCTCTTCTGCCACAGTGGTCGTTTTGACTGCTGTTATTTTTTTTGATTTAGAGAGATTCAGTGACTATTTTTAGGAGCGAAAATTTCAGCGAATACTATTCGTACAAAATATTGCATAATGGGAAGATAAATCTGCGTTTTAAGTGAGCGTGGATAATAAAAATCTGGACATTTTGTAAAACCACAATCTAATTCAAGATTGTCTGTTTATGGTGAGATGAGCAGCTAAACCATGGGAAATAATTTTTGCAAGGAGAAAGAACATCAACTTGCATATATGCAGGGTCTTTCATCTCCTTTCTCTCCCCAACGAGGCTATACGTAAGGAAGTAACTCATAAAGTATTTGAGTCCCCTAGTTCGTAGAAAATTGTTTCTCAGATCTTTAAAAAAAATTTCATTGCCCTCGGTAATTTTTTTTTGTATTGTTCAACAACACACGTGAAATAATTTAAATATGGACTTTTTACTAAGGATAGTGGGGTCTGCAGAACTGCCTTTGATTACTTATTGTACACGACAACATCATAGGGTTGAAACCTCTGATATCATACTATTGTAGACATCTAACAAAAATTTCATTGAGATTCATTTTATTCTTATATTATCAGTCCACGGCAAAAATTGGGACCACAACGTTCAAAAATGTGAGTCAAGGTCTAAATAATGCAACACATTTTGTTTCTAATGATAAATTTTGAAACAAATTATAAACTTGTTTTTGGACTACATTCCTCATAGAACTTCTAACAATCTTCTTTAAGATTTAATCGTTTGTACTTAAGTACAGAGTACAGGTTTATTGTCCTCGAAAAATGTGTTACTTAGATAGGAAGTTACAACTGTTTTTACACGATAAAATTTTCAGTGTAACACCTTTACGCTATTTGACGTTATTCCCCATAAAAACATATTCTGACTTTATTTTCGAGCAAAATTTCAAACCACGTTTCATCACTCTGAGTATGCTGACAATAAGAACGATATGAATCCCGCCCTAGGTAAGTACTTTCGTAGTATGAATAACAATGAGCCAAGTTTTCAGAAAAAAAATTGTAGAGCTGTTGTGAAACCCTTGTGAACGTGAGGTGAATAAGCCACAGAGATATTTATATTTATATGTACATACATTGGTTGTTAGTATGCATTTGTATTATGATAAGTGTATGATTTGCGTTTCCATTGAAATCCTCCATTAATAGACATAAATATGGTATCGGAATGCAATGTGAGCGACTCACAAGGAGCTATTAAAAGTGTTACTAAACATGTTTATTCATACATTTGTATATGTAAATAGAGATAAACAATCACGATAAAATAAACTCGTTGAATTATCATCAGTTTTGGATAGAGTCCCTTTAAGTAGGTAGTAGTTTTAAATATGATGCTGCCTGTAGCCTACTAACGTAATAATTTTCAATCTAAAGACACTCAGGTATTAACATTTCATTAACAATTAAGGAAAGGAACGATAAGACACTCAATCATTATCTGTCAAATCCGGCATATCCTCCGATCTGTACAAGAGCTAAGCATATTATTATCTACTAAATGCAGTTGTGTGTTTTAGGTTTATAGCTTACATGCATATTTACACGTGTTTTCAAATAGCACTAATCAATATATGATAATTCTTTTCGCTAATAATCGATTACATAAAGGATTAGAATGTTTTTAAATCAGTCATTTTAGTTCTTGCCACAAAAAGCTGAAGATCATACAAAAAATGGTAATATTATTGTAAACTAAATTTAAACTCAATACTACTACGCAAGCACTTTTATTTATCCTTGACGTGTACTTACAGGCGTACTCACATCTGCGCTACAATATTATAAGGAAATTTGCTTCTAACAATAAGAGCAAGTAAAAAAGGGACACATACACATCACCCAGTAAAACATATGATAGAAGAAAGCCATGGGTTCAAAAATTTTAATCTCCGACACAAGCGGTAAAAGCAGGTTCGGTACTATTATTAATATATCTATATAAAGTAAAATCGATAAAAAATGACTTTAAATTGTTCATACTAAGCATTATACAGATATTTTGCCAATAAATAAGGATCGACTTTGCTACCTATAAATCGCAAATAATATAATTTTCGCGTTCCTTGAAAATGTATAATTGAATTTTAAAGGGAAATATACATTGTTAATAACGCAGAATTACACTCATCAAAGTGGTAAACTCAATTAAATCAGCAACATGTTCTTTTCAATACTGCCTCTTGAAAACCTACTAATAATAATCAGGTAGTTCAGTTTATATTACACACAACGAAACTTGCAATGTCACTTACAATAGACGGAAGCTAATATAAACTACATACTTTGAATTCGAAGTGGTGGCTTCTAAATTGCACAGGAACAACCATTTCCTTGTTTCAGTATTAATAACTTCTAATTACTAGCCACCCTCATTTACTTTCGCTGCCATTAAAACGCAATAGCCATCCATAAAGTAATAAACTAATAATTACTCGAGCGAAAACGATCTGCATCTGTTGCTGATCAGTTCAGCAGTTCCACATAATTGGCTGGAAAGAGTCCGTAAATACCATGTGGGCCAAGTCCTTCCCACCATCCTTCGTCAATTTTCTCAATGTTTGTGATGATTTCGCCGGGATCAAATGTAATTTCCGAGTCATCAGCTGTGGGGAAAAACAGGAATTGAAAATTAATTGAATTTTGTCTTCCTAAATCGAATCACACTCGAACGTATTGTTTTACAAAATTAACAAAATGAGGCAGGGAGACTAAATCAGAAACTTTATTCAATTTATAAACATACCCGCTTGATAATCATAGAGGGCCCGAGCACAAACGCCCATTTCTGATGAAATCTCTAAAGTTGGTGTGGAGGAAGCTTCTTCTCGAAGTAAATCAGAAGTTGGGGCTAGGGAAGCTGCAGGACCTACCACTTGAGTTGGATGTTCAGCATTTCCGTTAGTTGTAATAGTTTCTGAATACACAGAATCAGACTCGTCCTGATCCCAGGCCTTATTATTATACCCGTTAATGTTATTGTCACTTTTCACGGACTCAGTAAAAACAGCATTGGCAAAAGCGGTAGGAGGAGGTACGGGTGAGGAGCTCGGTTGTTTTTCCAATGGCGTGGGCGTTACAGGAACAACATCAGGAGCAGGGGTAGGTTTAGGAGGTGTAATGGAATTGTATGGATCAGGTTGGAATTTATTTGGGATTACAGACTCTGGAACTGGATTACTAATCGTTTTAGCTTGCTTTACTTGTTCGATTTGTGCTTTTTCTTGAGCTAACTTAATTTCTCGAGCGGGATTTGCTTTAGGAGCTGGAGCAGCATTAGTATTAGAAAATCCACCTTCAAACATCTGACGTCTCTTAAGAACACTAAGAGTTTCAGTTGGTTTCCCATTAGTATTATTGGCGCCATTGAAGTTAGTAGACGGACTGGGTGGAGGACCAGAAAAGTCAAAACTTTTGATTCTTTGTCGAACTAAATCTCCTGCACTACCAGCTGAATTTTTTCTAGGAGTTGAAGCCTTCACAGCTGCGGCAGATGTGAAATGCTGTGTGCTGCCATTATTATTACTATTAGTTTGAGGGGGAGGAGTGGTACTAGAGCCATTTGTTTTTCCTGACACAGGTGCCTTGGAGACCTCATTAAAATACTCTTCACTTTCTCGACGAAGAAGTTTAACTTCATTCTGCGAAAATTTCCTTAATTTATTCTGCTCATCTCGTTTCCGACGCTCTTCCTCTTGCTCTTCCTTTCGCCAGAACTCATCTTTTGCTGATGAGTTGATGTCCTCCATAGGATTCGTTTTCTTGTAGGTTGTTCCCTACAGGAAGCATATATGTATGAAGTAATTATTCATAATACATACCATCTCAGTAAAATATCTGTAGTTCTAGCAACTCACAACAGGACCAATATTTCCATGAGTTTCGGCATCATTTGCCATCGAATGTTTCATTCCATCACCAGCAGTGGCCTTTGCAATAAAGTGAATAACTGCGTCCGGCTCTACATCCTCTTCTGTTCTAGCATTCATCGTCACATGAATTCCCGGGAAAAAGTTTTTAACTTGAGCCGAATGATTTGCACACATTCCTTTTCGGGCCAAAGGGGCTCCTTCTCCTTGCTTTTGAATACACATAAAAAGATCCTCAATGCTTATCGTGCAGAACATACGCCCAATTCAAGTAACAAATCACATCATGAAATTCCATGCGACTCCTTAAAAAACTTACCCAATTGATAAGTACAATCTTCTCGACATTCTTCTCCTTAATTTTCACTCGGCTAAGCGCATACATAATTTTGCCACTGTTCAAGTCATCGATTAGTTCCTCTAAACCTCCATCTGAAAATCATGAGGAAAATTCCCATCATTCCGTAATTTCATCAAGTTTAATGACTTTAAATTGCAACGTCTCTTTCAAATTCATACCTGTAACGATACCATAATGCCATGCACATGATATATTACAGCACAAGCTTAAATTACAGTCTCTTTTCAATCCTAGTAAAACTAATGCAGACCGCTTGTAGTAAGCTAACATTACTTAAAAGATACACTACGCAAACTAGCAAATCTACCCATAGCATGTTCTCCAATGACTTACCGCCCTTGCTGACTAAATTGAGATCGTAGGAAAGCCCATCGTAGCCAAAGAGTGCCCTAGAATGAAATTTAATCCAATTAGCAAAAATCGTAGTAACCTATTTAATACATGTATACATACTTGCTAATGGTCAAAACACATGACGACCGCAATAGGTAGGTGTAACTACTGCACAAAACCACAATTAATGTCATCATACTATCTAATATACTTATGAAAGTCAACACTGTCAACATAAGTCAATAACGAGACGACCTCCTATGTAGTTAGATCAATTTATACACAAGAGCATATTGCGGTATTAAAGAAATTGTCGGGAGCACTTTCAGCTGAAACCGCATGTGATACTTTATGATCATTAAACATGAACCCCAAACTATATATTTATAATTACAATACATATAAAAAAGTCCAGCTTTGTAGAAAGGAGTACGTAGGTAGGATAGAGACACATCTGATGTAACATTTCGTACATCATTTATGCCTCATTAGAACTCAAGCCAAATTATCAGTTATGAAAGGAAAGATAAGTTGGAACCATCTTCCAACTCAAGAGGTTAGTCATCGTTACTCACAAGAAATATAAATATTATTACGATTCCACAAATTACAAACTACTGATACTGACTATCGAGTAACCAAAACTTCTATTGGGCCCTGAACTTACCAGTTCGTCGGTACTTTCTCATCCATCACCTCCCGCCAAGCTGCCACCAAAGCATCCTTATTTTTATCCACGTTTAAGGTCATTTTAGCCGGTAACGGTATACACTTTCGTATAATTATATATCCCAGTTGACTCTGTAAGCAAATAGAAATGTCAGCATAATTAGAGTTCTATACAAGTTTGGGCATAGCTTTAACAATTGCATGTGTATCTACAATTATCGTCCTTTTATTCACTGTCAAAATCCTAAACAAATAACTTGTTACTAACTTAATGTAGGAATACAGTATCAGTCAATCCTTCATGCATAGTAGCTGCAGTGGATTTGTATGCACAACTATGTGCATATTTTATGCATTACGGATTGTACAGAACATTAGACCAAAAAAATCTAAATTCAATCGAAAATAGAAACCAGTTCTTTTACGTCCAAGTAACTATATACTTTACTCTTGCTTAGGCTTACGTACAAGTATTTTATCCGGCTAACCTTACTAAGCCGAATCAACAAGAAATGTACTACAACACTAAAAAATTCTCGATGACTTCTTGATTACACAGAGAAATACTCCGGACTTTAAATTCGATGTAGATCACAAATCACTGGCAATCCCTTGTAATGCATTTGTGCATGACTACAGCTACAGGAAAGAAATTTGATTTACCAGTTCCTGTACTGAGGTCCTTTACAACTAGCTTCGTATTCCCATTTACTGCAACAACTCAAGTGTTTAATAAAATCCTATGTGTAGGGTAAGTAAACAAAAGCCCATGAAATCTTCGTTTTGGGTAGCTGTATTTCTTTCCAAGAGGCTTAAAGGAAATAATGGAAGAATTAATGGGAGAAACTGATGCATGAATGAGTCACGGGTTAAAAAAGTGTGTTGAGTGTAGGTGTATTTCTTGTGTCTGTGTTTGTACTCTCAATGCAAAAGATGAAAAGATCCATTGACAATTGAGAAAAAGGAAGGAGTTACATGTATAGTGAAGACAGGCAGAGAGGGACAAGTGCTAAACAGAAAGGTAAACTTGAGGGCATAGAATATGTATAAAATAAAGTCAAAAGTGAAAATCCCCTTGAGCGATAAACGGACCAGTGTAAAAATATACACACACAGGTACGTTCAGAGTATACTTGTGTGCTCTTAACGTTGAATATGTACAAGGGGCAAAACCTCTGAAACTGTATGTGTGGAAATAAATTGTATATACATAGATACTCTAGCCCTAAAAGCAATAATCAGTCTAGGACACACACACACGCATCCGACCAGAAGTTATTACCTGCACAAAAGTATTTTTGTACTTTTACACTTTATTATTACTAATCCAGAAACTCGTGGAGGGCTGCTCGACGTATACTTCAAACGCCTCAACTGTGAGTTAGAACAGAAACAGAGATATACACAGAGAAAGAAATTGGGGAAAGAAATAGAGAAAAAGAGAACAATGGTGGGGGGAGGGGAAAGAACACGCTCTATAAAATTAAAACTGTTGCCGTAAAGAAAAACTTTCCTCAGGATATGATATTATATATGTGTAAGTCGGAATGCGGTCGTAGAAGCTTTAAACTTCAAACTTGTCTGGCTTGCTCAGTTTCCTATTAGCTTCAACAGCCCCTCACGTCCACTGACCACGGTGACAGCATAGGAGTAATATGCCTCTGTGACCTTACATCCGCAGCACCCCTAAACAATAATAATTCCATCTTTGGCATTAAAAACCCTGGGCTAATCTAATCTAATTCTTGGTCCCGATAAAAATTTCCCTACTCTTGACACATTTACATATGTACACAGTTGACACGTTTGCAGATAGATATGCACTCAAAAATATCATGTCAACGCTTTACATTTTTTTTTTGCCAAAGCCTCTTGACGGACAAGAACTTGAATGACAAAAAAAAACTCTTATCAAGCCCTTTCAGTTTCATTACAGGCGCACGGCATAGTTCAAGTATGTATAGGTACAGATATATGATTGTATGTATGACTTTGATAAATGTCTGTATATTTTTCGCAATATCATGTATCCTTAAATGTCAATACAAGTTTTAAAACATTTGCCAAAGTATTGGTAAAATCATCCAAATTGCCGCAATTATACCATTGGAGAAATAGGTATACTTGTTCGTTTAGGTAGGTGCCAAGCATTTTACCTTGTTTGGCAGCTGGCAATAGCTTTTTCTGTACTTATAGAGAGCGGGGCAGAGATGACTTTTCCGATAAAATGTCCTGATTAAATAAATACTTGTTACACGTACATAAGTCCTACTTGGAAAAAAAAAAGAGTAATATAACAATATCCCATCAACTTATTCAACCTGTGACCACCAGGCATATCACATATCCACGAGGAGCTTAGATGTCTGTCTAAACAACTGTACTCAAAAATTACAGGATACCATTCATAAGCAAGTGCACTCAAAATGTACTAGTAAATATAATGCTACGAATATATAAGTCTGTCAGTCAAGTCATTGGAATGAAACAACCCAACTCGTTATCTGAGTATCTCCTCTACTAGATGTACCTCTACAAAAAGTATATATTTCATGTCCAACATAACATCCTAAAGCTATAACTGCTCAACATGGACTAAATTATCAACTTTCCAGATACGCTTTTTGAAACCGCTCTTTACAATTAAATTAGTTTCTATTCCTTGCACATTGTAATAAAAAGCATAGCACAGAGATTGTGGACTCCGCTGATGAATCAGTGCCACATAAGCTCCTGCCGTGTTCCCAACTAGTGTTTTCCTCGCTCATTATTGTTATTGTTATTATTAAGTACTTACTACACACAATATAAAAAGTAAACAGGAGTAAGAACAAGAAGCAAATAGCAAACAACGAGAATTATAATCATATAAGTATACAAGTATAGAGACTATATACACTGCATTTCCCATCCATTTCACTTAACTCACTTCCTATATATATATATATATTTATTTATTTTCCTGAGAGTCATTTCCCTTGGAAAAAAAATCCTCGCCTCTACAGACATATACATAATTACATACATAATTACATCTTGCAAAAATGCATTTGGAATATAGGACAGAGCTTTCCACATGATGACTCACTGGTAACTGGTAACTGACGATGATACTCACGTGCCTATTTTTAATGCAAATTTAATAACATTACAATAAATATCAATTTTTTGTCCCCTTTACTTACTTATACTTCACGAGGAGTCTCTACAAAACTATCCCTCAAAGAATTAACTTCACTATTGGAATTAAGCCGCTACAATCCACTTTCCATAGAGTGCATATGTACATACTCCTCTATAATTAAAAAAAAAACAGAAATCCAACTGATACTAGTATTCTCAAGGCTTTGCAGAAATGACCATTAAAGCAAAAGACCCATCTCTACGTAAATAAAATAATTACATCAAATATGTATAATATGATTTTAACATGTAAATACATTTAAATACACAATCTACAGACTCTAAGATTAATTAACTCACGATTTCAAAATAGCTGTCACAGGAGCACAGGTTCGATTAAAGGACTTGACCCTTGACGGACAAATACTGATGATTGGCTTTCACAAGTTTTTTTTTCACAAGTCAATGGCTGGGTCAATGGTGTTGTTGTAGTGAGTGTCCACTCGTCCGTATATAACTTGTTTTTTTTTCCGAGGGTTTGGTCAGGTCACGTATATATGCACATATAATTTCACTCACCGCTTATTTTTTGTAATAATTCAACTTGACTTTTTTTTTTACGTTTTTACATGTTAACTCAAACTTGGTTTATTACGGACCGCCGAGTGCGATTCCAGAATTTGTTTGATCTCTCGATACTGTCACAGATCTGAGACATAAGTGACGTTAATGCTTGTGACACTTAACTGACAGTTTATTACTTAATTAAAAATATTGTAAATAGATGAATGAATCCTATCAACTTGTTGTTTTTACGACTTGCAGATGTGTACTGAACTGTAAGTACGTACACCGCTCCTGGGGAATTGCAGGAACTCTGCCTCTCCTGCTCCTGTATACGTGTGGACTCTTACATGAGTAACTTATTTCTACGGTGTTTGTATGTATGTGTGTGTGTGTGTCTGTGTGAGCTAAACTTTACTGTGTCTCGGTGTGTGAGGACTAGATGTATTCTAACTATTAATGGGAACTAAAGCACTGTACCTATAGGGCTGAGGGTTGCTGTCGAGCTGAAGTCTGCCGTAGTGAAGTACTACTATTCAGTGAGGAGTTGAGAAGAGGAACATTGACATTGGTCCTGTGTACATGCCGTGTATGCTTGCTGTGGCACACAGACGAAGCAATTCGACGAAGGTAGAGTCGTCCAGAGAGTGTAGAGGATTTAATAGAAGGTATTGCTCTACTGCAATCATGAGCGCCAATCCTACTCACAGGCCTATAAATAGCCCTTGTTAAGCCAAAACCTTGGGGGAAAGCCTAGTCGGTAAACTAAGGTGTAGAAGGATAAGGAGAGAATTTAAGGGGTGGCCCAACCGAAGATTTTTATGGCCGGTAAAAAAATGATAGCCCTTAGATTCCATGGTGAAAGGTCTGCCTATCTATTTTAAGGCTTAGGCCAGGATCAAAATTATTTTATAAATCCATCCCTGAGGAGGATTAACTGTAAGGAAAAATTTAGGAAATTAGGAAGGACCGCGTCCCTTGACCTTCCCATGTCGGCACTTACACATGTATTTATAGGCAGAACGTATAAAAGTCCTACAATAATTTGATTTTAGAAAAACTTGGGATTCCTAAACTTTATATCATCCATAACTGGAGAATACGTGTGAAAAACGTGTTTTGCTACTAGAAATAGGAATGTGTGGGTATGATATGCTAAATTGGGCGTCGGAATTTTAAACAAAAGGTAGGGAGTGTAAAGACTGGTTATTGACACTCTAGGAGCATAAACGGGGGTTACAAATAATGTTAACAGGGGTACAAACAGGGGTTAAAAATAATATTAACAGGGGCATAAACAAGAGTAATGAATTAAAATAAATTCTTTCATTTGCAAAGAAATGATGGATTTAAATTTGGAATCATATTTCCACATAAATTTGAAGCCTGATTTTAAATTTTGGGTGGAGTTAATAAAGAGGGAGGGGTAGCGTTGCAAGACTTGGAAGAATAACTTGCAAGAAGTTACAAGACTTGGATTGGTTACAATGTCAATTGGTTGGGCATGAGATGGGAGGGCAGAGGGATGGTAAATCTTCCGAAATTCGAATGTAAAAAAATAATGTCCCTAAATAGTATTTTTTTTTTTACCTAAAGCATAATTTTAGGCTATTTATAGATTTTTGAAGTAAATAGGATATGCAAAAATGTCAGCCCATGTTTGCACGACGGACGTGAGACATTCCAGCGTATGTATTTAACTTGAGCATGTTTGTGCATTGTGAGAGGAAAGGAAGGAGGGAACGCCTTTCCAAGCGTCTCTCTGCCATGAGCATAATATTCCCTCAACAGGGATCATGACCACCGCTGCGGGACTGTTCTTTCAGAGCGGAAAAAATCTTTCAAAATATTATATTTTCCATGCTTGGTCAGTGTCTCATGATGAGGGGTGGGGAGAGGAGCCGAAAATTAAATTTACTCTACTTACATTCCGTATATTATGGATCTTATGCGTTGAAGGAGATTAATTACTCTTGCGGTTTTTCCTTCATGGTAACTTTTTACGATCATGCATGATACAGTAAAGCACTCTGTACACAGTAGCATTCCGAGGACGCCCTCATAATGAGAATAGCAATTATCATCATTGTCAGTTTTTTAAAACCACCAAACTGTGATTTATTATGGCTGGTTCAGGAACCTAACAATATCTTACGAGATGCGTATTTTAAAATAGTACCTGCATACAAGGAGTAAAAATTATGTAAAAACTTTATTTACCCCAACTTGTACAAAATCTTGCTAGAAAATTAGAACTCAAAGTGGGAAAAACATGCTTAGTATTTGCAGAGCCTTCCGTAAATTCCACATGCGCCAATGGACATAATGTAATAATTTCATAGACATAAGTAAATAATCAAATTATTAAGCGATCATTACTTTTAACAAACTCCATTCAAATACGCTATTCGAGCAATTACATTATGAGGCTAGAATTATTAAATTTAACGTATATATAACTGTTACATACATGCACTCTCCTCATTACTTCTTATTCCTTATCCCATGTTGCTTTTAGTGCTAAAGGATTTGAGGTTTTTGCAATAGCTGTATAGATATACGCAGATACACCATTTAATGTTAGTTGTTTCAATTTTGAGCATTGGGTCAAGTCATCAGAAGAATAAATCTGTATCCTTCATATGAGCGTCATACTGTAGCATGGATAAAAAAAATTGCAAATATTTAGAGCAATGTTTTTCAATTTCCAAGTACATTGATCAATGCAGTATCAAGGATCAAAAATATACAAGCATGTGTTATAGCTAACACGGGGCTTGATTTCACGCTACGTGATGATGTTATCCTCAGTAAGTCAGATAGGTAAGTCACTATAAAGTAATCCAAAAATCTTCTATATCACACAAAATTGAAGCAACTGTGGAGCTTTCCAAACATATGAACAGTTTTAGCAGGTTTTGTGAGACCGGGCAAAATGGAAGTTATTAACGATTATTTGAAGGAACATGTATAAACTGATTTTGCAAGAGGTTGTAATTCTTTGCGGGTGAGTGCATTAAGAGTGATAGCGAGTGTTTCATACTTATATACATATACGTAATGACGTTTAGGCTTTAGATCTGTATTCACTTGAGTTTTTGCATGTTTTCCTATTACGGTGCAATGACTACGGAATATCTAAGTATAGGAGAATATGTACGACAAAGATCCCAAAGGTACATATGTATGTAGTGAGAATGCTGTATATACCAAATGTATTTGTTTACCGGGCGTCACAAAACGATTGCCCACATTAGGGAAAGGGAGTAACTCATAGGAAATATTTGTTTCCCCACTTTGTAGCAAAGATTTTTCCACATCTTCTAAAATATGTGTCATTGGCCTCGGTCAATTTTTGCGGTCAGAGGGGTCACGAACTTGAAGTCATAATGTAATTTTTGTAATGGAATTCAACATTTGTTTATTTCAACACTAAATTTTTACAGGAATGTAACATTCTTCGTAGGAAATTTTATGGGCTTTACGGGAAGCTGTTTGAAATATTTCTACGTTGAGGATTGTCGTCTTGATCTTGAGCCGTAAACAAAGGGAACAAGGTTGAGATAAATTCGGTCTCTCAACTCTCAGGAGCGAAATTGAGGAAAACTTGAAGAAAGGAGAATTTCTGATCTCGACATTTTTCCAAGGCAGATCTAACCGTTGTAAAAATATTTCTAAACGCTGAGCTTATTGGAAACTTAATGCGGGTTCAATGGATTCATTTGAGTCTAGTACGATCTCTGCTATGAAAAATGGTTCAATGAGAAATTCTCCTCAAAATTCTTCTTCAGAATATATCTTCCCTTATGTGGACCAGGGATGCCGTATAGTACACAAGGGGGGCAATTGTTCTGTGCTACCCTTGCCATGTGAAAATACTTTGAAAAACTTAGTATGTATTGCTTCCAGGAAGACCTCCTGCCACGGATGGCTGAAAACATCTTGCAATAGAAATTTCACACAAACTTCAGTTGAGTAATTGAGTATGATGCGTGGAGCTATTTACATGTCAAGTATATGGATATATTATTATTCCCTATCTATAAATTAATTTAGAGGAAAGATAATAGTCATGTGGTGGGTAAAGCGGCCGTCGTTTTTCATTTTCTGTAATTATTTTCCTCGTGCAGAACAATTCTGGTTGACACTTGACACTGTTGGGAGTGCAGCATTACAAATCCGGCTTTCATCACATTACAATAATAATTATTATTATTAAATATTGCATAAACTGGGGAAGTGCATTATTACTGATTGTGAGATAATTGGCTAAGATAAGGCTATGCTACATTAACAGTAATTTAAAATTTTCACCACAAGTGGAGAGGATATAGTAAGTTATTCATTCATAATGTTCGTAATACTCAAGTGTATATTCCATAAATGATGAGGTTTGAGACTCAAGATGAAAAACAGTAGTGAAGACAGTGACAAATGGGTACAAAAACTCTGTCTATATTCATATGTCTCCATTCCGCTCACAATACTATGCTTATTTGCTAATTTATATTTTAATTAAATGTCTTTCTCTTAAAGGGCTACTATATACGCAAAGGAGTCTCCCCGCTTTGTATGCCAGTAATGTAGTAAGATCTCCATGTTACAGGTTACACTCCTGAAAATATATTTCTACTTAAATAAATGAGACATTCTGAGGGGGTTTTCTTTCTGATTTGGATGAGTAATGAGTACGCAGCAGGCTAAAATGCTGTCGTACTTTCCATCCACGAAAAGTTAGAATACAGGAGCATGGAGAGAAATTAAGAGCTAGTGATTATTTAATCCCAACTTTAGAATCTTAACGCAATTATTATTAATACAAACTCTGTAAGGCTAGAACCAACCTTATAATTGTTATTAATATAGAGACACCGAAATGGTCCCTGAATACCCTTGACGTAAAAGCTCAATAACTTTGCTTTTAATTTACTTGCAGTAAATAATATACGATTCTTCGGGCATTATCCTTACGTTAAATGGAATGGAGGCGAGCGTACAAGTAATTATGTATGTAATAATAAACTTATAAATGACATTCATTAGCATTTGAATGAGGAATTCTTAAAATAAGACTTGCACATAAAAAATTACACTTGGAGAATATAGTTTTGACAAACAATCAAAACTAACTCCATATAGTCACTGAAAAATATTCGAATGTCATAACTTGGTCATAAACATGTCTGCTGAGCTGTTATAACATAAATAAAAGGAAAACAATAATATTTGGTCACTAAATGCATGCGTGCATAAAAATCTTTTTATTTGACACTTGGGATCCATTTATTGAAGTCGGCACGATTAAAAACGCATTTGTCTCAAATTATTTGCAAAATCCACATCAACTCAAATTGTCCAGTTGGAAACATTAATGATGATTTTGTAAAAAAAAAATGGGACCGCATAGATATACAATCTGTCTCTATAACAGCATATATCTACAGAAGATATATTAACAAAGACCAAGGCACGTTAGGCAATGGTGATGATGATATTGACGAGTTAACTATACAATGATGCCGATGAGATGTTCAAGATCAGGACCTATCAAAGTCCCTGTACCTCAAGGCGGAAAACTTCTGATAAAGTTGGATCAATACCTTATTTTGAAGTAATAATTGTTGCTATTTACTTCGTAGAAAAATTTAAATTTACCAAATGGTGTGAAACTTTTTTCCTGTGTCATTTCGTAGTTGGGCAGTTTGGTGGACCTAGTAGTAGTTTTAGCGAATTGAGACCTATACACGCTTTATTTATGGCCTTTATTTATTAATTTTCTACAATCCAGTCAATTTTACCTTCTCTATGACTACACTTAAACATAAATTACGATAAAACATCCAGTAGAGATAGGTGTGCATATACTTCTTTCGCTCCCTGTAAATTGAAAACAAATGACTGACATGTTTGGAACAAAGTCAACCCAATGCTTGTAAACAAATGGTAAATTAATAAGCAAATGTTTATTGTAACATGTTTGGACATGTTCTTAGAAGAAGTATATATCTTTGGATTGAAATCAAAGACAGTAATTTCATATGATACATCATAAGTATATTTATCCTATTGATTAGTGATAATTAACATGAGCTACATTCTCAATAAGATTGTGCCTCTTTTCCTAATCGCCTCATCCCTTAATGGAGTGTACGGTTATTCCATGAGTATAAGCTTCTGCGATGGGAATCGCTTGGTTAATTTAACTCACGACCAGTGCCCCTTCGGCATTAATTTTGGTGAATCCAAGCCCTCCTGTGTTTGCATGAAAGGAGCGTAAGTTTTGCATAATTTATTTATCCAATTATTACTCATGTGTCAAGTGTAAAAAAAATCGAATCTTAAGATAATTAAATATCCTTTGATTAAATTATTTTTTACAACTACGAAACATTAGGGTAGATTTTAATGAAACAAGCAATCAGATTGTTTCACTCAGTACAGTATTTCAATAAATTATCATCACATGAACCAACTTGTTGATAGTCAAAATAACAATGAGCTTGCAAAATAAAGGAGTCCCCTTCCCCATAGATAAAGTGGCAGTCTGATTGATGTTTACCAAAACATTCTTTTGTAAAAAAAATCCAGGAGATCTTCATACACATTTTAGACGTCATGCCCTCAGGTCCTGGACTCATTGTAGAATATGTAGCGTTATTAGACTTGAAATTATAATTCCCAGTGCTGTTCCTCCAATAGGTATCGACTATGGTTAGACAACTGCGCCATCTACGATGGATTCATGGACGATGGATGCTCCACTTTAGGTCAGGCGGAGACCCTGGTGAGTGGTTTGAGACTTAGTGGTTCCATCAGTTCCTTTACGAACAGTACTGCTGCCATCTTCGGACTCAAAGAAACGGACTATCAAGTTTGGGATACATATGAGATCGGGAGTAAAGTTGAAACTCTTACGAACAATATTTATGTTCTGAACGGAGTTGCAACTTTTGTTGAAAATAAGATCTGTATTCAGCCGAAGAAGGAAGTCCCGAGTGACAAGCAGGTTTGCAGGATATTTAGGTCTGACAACCCCATTTGGAAACCTGGACTGACTGCAGTGGAGATTTCGGAAACATGTCCCGGAACAGGTGTCGAGCTACAAATCCAAAATTGCTACGATGTCATGAGACCTAAGGAACAATGTACGTATATTTTATAAAACAAAATTTTCAAGAGTGGCAAAATGATACATTTGTAACAACAAAATTTTATTTGTGAGCTCATTCTATACCCACTTGATTTTTTATATAGCGGAGTGTTCCCTGGCGTGTCAAAACTATACTCACCAACCAGGAGTCATTCATGGTGGACCTGGCTGGGAAGGTCGGGATGAATTTGAAAGGTATTGTATATATATTGTAGGATTAAAATAATAGTAAACAATGCTTAATTTTTAACGACTCAATGAATCAAATGTAGCAAAAAATCTGAAGAGACGGGAGGAGCATGCAAGACTCCGACCATGCCAAAAATTAGGGATGAGAAAAATATTTACATCAATCGAAACCTGAATCGTTGGGCAAAGCTCCGACAAGTGAGGGAAGTGGATAGGCCTAATTTGTTCAATTTAATGCCGAAACGATCCTGGGGCCTTTTTGATATCATGAAACAAATTACTCAGGAGAAATGCCCAACAAGATTTGTGGGTCAGCTATTTATGGACCAGGCAATAGATTTATTCATAATGGTTCATCAGGGGAAAGGGAACAGATATCCTGAAATTCTATCGCAAGATGATTACGAAAGTATTTTAAGTAAATTAGTTGTCTGCAAATCCAACATCACTGGAAAACCATTGCCAATGTATGGGATGGAGAAAAATGACGGATGTGGGGCTTTTGATAAGGTGAATTAAAATTTCTTTATATTACTAGCATTTAAATTTCTGAAGGCTTAAAGACATTTACTTAAGATGGTTCTGGAACACAGTTAGTTGGCGCTAGCGTTCCTCATCCACCTTTCCCAAAAAACATGACGTGGATCAATGAAACATTGGACATTGACCAAGGCTTCTACGATTTCAACTTTCATTTTGTGATTGAGGCGGCCTGGAAAATTGTAGATATGGTTCAGAATGTATGCTTTGACTACTTTGACGATGAGTACACATTATTTCACATGTGGGAACAGGCTATGGAGAAGTTGTTTACTAGAGAAGTTCGAGATTTATGGTAAGTTTCGTATATTTTTGCACTATAGTTTAATGCAGCATTACTTCTGGCTTATTCCCTGAGAAAATCTTAATTCCAAGGAAAATATTGTTTTCAGGTTTCACCCCAAAATAGACTCTCGAGTATATCAAATCCTATTGAGCCCAACGGCCATTACTGATCTGCACAACTTGGAGCTTTGCATCATGGCAGCTTATTTAACGGATCCCAGACTCAAAAGACTGGAAAGGCCGAGACCTTACACCACTTATTTTGGAAAGAAAAAGAAAAAGTAATTTCTAAAGCTTTCACACGCATCTAATTGAATTTATTATCCGTACGAAACATTTGGAAAATATTTAAGGCAATGGAAGTGACTTCAAATGTTTTTGACTTTGCAGGAGAAGTTTGGAAGGTATCGTTACCAGAGTTCATGACGTTTATTGTCAGCATTCTGAGAGGGATTTTCAGTATCCATGCTAGTATAGTCTCAGTCAGTCCCAATAGGTTTATATGAATGGGGTTCGAATTTCAGCGTGTTTATGAATTTTTAATATTAAAGTCAGTAATGGGAAACTAATAACGTTTACTCGTTGAAGTAAAATTCGTGGATGTTTGTTTACTTGCATCTTAAGCTGACGATACATACACACAATTTGACTAATTATAATTATATATAATTTAAAGTATATCTGGTTTACGGGGAACTTGATTGAAACGCCTTTAAAAATTTAGCAGGATCTGGGTGCGTTATCATATCAATGTAAATAGCTCCAGATTTGTATTTGCATACAATGTGCTATGCATTTTAAGGAACCACTACTTTTTTTTTATAGCGAGGACGTGTATGATAATGACCGTTTCTTAATATAGTACTGGTGTGTCGTGTGTCTCAGGTGTAGGTACTTATTGTCAGAGATATATTGTGATTTATTTATGAGATTTATAATAACAACAAGGTATAAAAAGAGCCCACAAAACCGAAGGGTGCAGGGATACTTGGATTTATTTACATACATGCATATATATACTTAATCTTAATAGTTTATGAGTCCGTGTGAGCAGTTTTATCAACCCGTATACTGTTTGTGTCAACATCGATTATCATATCTAAATTTCTTGCCTAAGCCTAAAGTTTTTGTTGCTCTAATTTATTTCACAATTTAAAATTCATGCAGCTCATGTAATTTGATCATGTTTGTGAGGAGTTCCAATTAAATACAGGGACTATAAAAAAATATACGGACGAAATACCGCACAATTATTGAATGAAAAAGAAATGGAAATACTCTTGCAATACGGCTTAATTATGGTGTTAAAAAAACTCTGACAGATTCAAAAGGAAAGAACGAATTCTTGCCAGAAAAATTGAATAACTGGAAGCAAAGACCTGCCAGGAAAAATACATACATGTGTATACGTTCAGAAAAACTGAGAGTGTAAGCAAACTTAATATGTATTTGATGTACTGTCTTTGTAAGCTTAGCGAGGACAGAGATATATTTTCACTGGGAAGGAAGAAGATACCCGGAAGTTCTCAGGTTCCCAAGCTGTCACAAATAATTTAAAACGCGTACGTATAATTATTCCTACATATATGTACATAAATCCATAGGATAATTTAAGCATGTGGCGGTGCAAGAGTGAAAATTTAAATTAAAAGTTAAGGGGATATTTAAAAGTTGAGTCATGCTTTTCCAACTTCTTGCGTATACGAATGACTATACAGTGTCGAGTGCAGACTGCCTAAATTCTTTCATTGAGCTTTCATCGTAAAGACAGGAAATTTTTGTCCAAGCCCTTGTCAACGGTGAATTAAAAAATAGAACGATTTTTTAAAAGAGAAGTTTCGCTTTCTCCTCTCATTTAATTCTCTCGTCTGTATATACAAACTGATTTTGTTCTATTTTAACTATTACTGTTTACTCTTCTTTGGTAACTGCCATTATGGATGATCTTATGGACGAGAGAGCTATCTAACAGATCCATACATTAAGAATTGTGGGCACGACTCGTAAAAACGAAAGGAAGGATTGAGGAAATTTAGATTCAGGAGCAAAAGTAACAAAGATGCCGGAAAAAATATCTGACTTCGCCGTTTTTCCATGGATAGACAATTAAATATATTACCAAGTAAAATTATTTCAGAATGCCGTAATTGTAGGCATTTGAGGTTTTGAGCTCGGAGTGAACAAATTTTGAAACGTGAGAATAAAAAATGGAAAAGTTGTAAAAACCCAACTTTAAGTGTATTACTGTAAACCTCTGACCACAAATATTTATCCTTTTCACTAACTTTGATTAAATTCAAATAACATCTTGTAATGGTTTGTGATATTGTAAACTTGATGAGAGAACAGCTGTTGGTTCCAGAGAACATTATGTACAATAATTTGATGCCATATTTATGAAGCTCCTACCGCCAACGTTAAAGGTTTATGCAATCATTGAATCATAAATCAGGAAACTTCCAATTAAAAATCAATGTGGAGAAAAGTCAGCCATTTTATGGAAAAGGAAAATTTTGAGTTTTCATCAGGATATAAAATATTCTTTTTACTTCTAGGAACTTTTGTGGGCTTTTAAACGAGCCATAGAACAGGTATCTATGTACATTGAGGCATGACTTTGAAATAGACAGAATCTCCACTTATTCTTCAATTACCTTGGATAAAAAATCGCTTATCCTCGGTAAGTTGACAGTCTATATTGACAAAATAAGTGTCCTTGTTAAGGTTTAGCATCTTACTAACACCCGACTAAAAATGTAATATCCAATAGATATGTGTTTCCAATATATCATACAGATCTAACAAAAAGCTTCACAAACTCATATTTATTGACAAATTACTGTACTAGCAAACGTTTGTACCCAGCTCTTCAGAAACCTTGACAGCGGGAGTAACTTGATGCGGCAGTGGGGGATAATATCAAGCAGATGCCCCACCTGTAAACGTACAAAACACGGATGCAAAATCCCAGGATTACATATATTAATACCTCATATTCTGTACGAGAAATTCGCCTCGTTTGATTCACTGTAAGAAAACCTCCCGGTATGTAAACTTGATATCGGAATACAATTTTGTGAGCTGTCCAACTCAAGCCCAATAATTATACAAATCCAAATTGCAGTTCGTCCCAGTTCGACCCGGTTCGCTAGAGGTCGCCAAATGTTAATGTTCCAAATCATTGGGGTCCCCCTGTCTCAGTTGAAATTTTGCACGTTAATTCACATAAGAAATGTCAATTTTCGGATTTCGGCGAAAAAATGAACTTTCATTGCGAGTCAACGAGGCAGTACTTTGAAAGCATTCTCGCTATAAAGGGGTGGATCTATAGGGGATAATTCCACCTAAGGGCGTTTAGCCAGTCCTGTTCCTCATGTACAATACATATGCGTCTCAAAACCATTGCAGCCTATTAA
The DNA here is from genome assembly GCA_947179485.1 of Allacma fusca. Lineage (NCBI taxonomy): Eukaryota > Metazoa > Arthropoda > Collembola > Symphypleona > Sminthuridae > Allacma > Allacma fusca. The sequence continues at coordinate 52,577,999 of OX359247.1, forward strand.
CTGAAATACGAAATATTAATAAAAAATTTCAGTATCCCTATTTTCCAGCAAATTGCCTGTCATGTCTAACAAAACGTTTTTCATTTTACTCACTCAATTATATTTGGAAGTGGCACCCACCTAATCCACATAAGGGATAACGAAACAAAATTTATGATGCCCCCATTTTGAAGCAAATTTCAATATTTTTCTAAATTTGTTTAATTGACCTGGTCAAAAATTGGGGTCACAATCCTCAAAAAGGGTGTTGCCCGGGTCCAGACAATCTTTTAGTCTAGTATCCATATCAAAGGGTGAGGCTCTGGACAGAACGTTTCTTTTATTTCGTTTCGAACGACAGTACAGTTTTAACTGTTTAATGGCTCACTACTTTTGTACTGTATTTATTAACTTCCTGCTGAATTATAATTTTGGGCATCTCGTGAGTAAGTCACCCATTAATTTCTGTTTAAATTACTCTGTTTGTATCTGACTGATTTTTTTGTGGAGTTGTAGTTTTTGGTTGTATTCCCATGAGCTCATTCTGTGAGATTTTGAAATGAGAGTGAAAAAAATTTTAAATGGAGGTGAGTGCATGATAAGAATGAATAATAATATCCACTAATATCTAAGACTAATATGATTAGTCTGAACTCGGGTTGAAAAATAATCGGGTTGAAAATAAACTATTATTGTATTAGATCAGAAGTTTGTTCAGGATTGATTTGACCTTAACACTTACGCCCCTCACACAACCCTATACAGTTTGTATTCCTACTATAATAATTGCTTAGTTATATTTATTTGAATGTATACACATGCATAAATATTTAAAAATCAAAGATTGTTTTTAATACATATCACTTCACCCCATATAAGTTCATTACATTACACACAATATTACATTACGCAATTCTTGCCCGTGTGCTTTTATTCATCCCTCCATATAGCGTTGTATTAATCCCGAATAGCCTGGAACGACTATTTTTTTGTGCAAAGGCTTGATTTTATGAGCAGCCAAGAGAATTCATTCCAATAGTTCTGCTTCTTGGTTAATTATTCTGGCATATGAAAATAATGTTATCTCGAATAAGGATGAAAATGAGGAAGATTTTCAATCTGAATCGACTAGTAGTACTTAACTAAATTGTTTTGATGGGTAATCGTACTTGGGCACGCTGAGGAGCTAAACACATGTATATCCATATAGTTTCGCTCAGCCTCGACCCTGGTCGCAGTCGTGGTCATAGAAACAAGAATACTCATTGCAATAACATAATAAAATATATTTAAGTGAAGGGAGATAATTTTATTATTAACACAATTAGAGTAAGATTAGGCTATACGTAGCATCAATATCACATTGGAACTAATTGTAAATATGGGTAACTGTGGCGGGAGATCTTAGGAAGATAATCCAGTGCAACGAACGTGAAAGACCATAATATATGTAAACATAAGGGAGCTTTTGTAAATATTGTAATTTGTGGCGTTGTGCGCACAATTATCTTTGGAAAATCTTGCTTTAATAAAATCTTGGCTTAAAAATAATTTGCATAATTTCATTTGTAACAGCGGAAAATAAATAAAACTTTCTATAAATAAATGGCTGGAAATAAAGTTGAAAGCAGGGTCTTCCTGTAATAATTGTCTTTGAACTCACGTTTCTGTCCTTTTTCATTTTTCAGTATTGTAAAAGATAAATATTAGACATTTCCTGGGAACGAAAGGTACTCACCCGGAAATACTAATACTAAGTAATTAACGCTATAATCTCACTAATGCTTACTAAGTAAATACGCCATACATATGTCGTATACATAATATGTAACCATATTTACTGATAAAAGCCGAATATGTCTTCCACACTCATATTGTCCATGAAGGCCCAGTGCCAAAACAAGAATGCGTAAATCAGTGTGTACATACATATAGTAATATAACAGACACTTGAATTTTAATACAAAACAAACCGATTACAATAATATTATTAAAGAAAAATCTCTAAAAGAATCGCAAGGGACCGTGGATTTTTGTAAGGTATAAATATATATTCCGGTAGATATATGACTATTGTTAAATTGTGAACATTTCGCGGAGACTAATAAATGTGCCCGTCATTGGAATAAAATCCTTCATAACGGCATCAGTTACCATGAGATTTTCATCGGAAATCGGTGAAGGAAAATTCCATGGGGACAAAAGAGAGATTCGTCTATTTCAAGACAAACCAAAACTTGGTTCGTGTCGTATTATTCACAGGCAATGATCCCAGCCATTTCCTAATTCCAGTGAGAACCACCCCAAGAACAATAATAGAAGCACCAACCAAACTGTCATGGTAAACAAAAAAAAACTTGTAATATTGCATAATTTTTACCGTTTGCATAATTTTCAAAAACATTTCTCAAATGAAAATAATTTACACACCTGTACATGTCCGGAACTACCTGCCAAAATACGATTTGCCAAAGGAACCCAAAGATAACGTCACAAGTTCGTACCAGGGAGACCGGCCCGGTCTGCTCGCATTTCAGAGCCATGATTATCGCAATTTGACTGAAAATAAAACCATGTAAAATAATACATGATGATAAAATACTTAGCCATTGTGAGCACTAACGATACACAATTGGGTTTTTGAAAACCACCCCTTACCCAAAAAACGTTAACGATGCCAGAGCACTTGCTAAGAGCCAGTCGTAGGTGCCCCGTGGGAGGCTGAACACACCAAAAGCCACTGCTAGAACCAGATTCTCGACAGTACCCCAAGATCCGAATGCAAAAGTGGTCACGGAGTAGTGAACCCTCCGGAGATATCGTAGAACCACAAAGGAGATAGTAGCAAGGAGCGTGCATCCCAGAGCTAGCCCTGCCCCAACCTAAATTATTAACATCCACAATCCATAAAGGATAAACACATCCACTGTAAACATCTGCATATTAGTATGAACATCTGTACATACCTGTAGATAATCATGCATATTTTGATTCAGGTAACTATAAATTATACATAGTAAAGTATACATAGCCACGTATTGTCCAATTATACAACACACACTACATATAAACCAGAGCCCGTAAGGGAAACATACCAAAGTATCAAAATCAAAATCCTCCTTGCCAGTTAAATGTGGCGGACGGATGATGACCACAACTCCCAACAGCGTTGTAACGGAAGTAACAATAGGCACAATCCCACAAGGCTCATCTAACATATAATGGGCAAAGAAATAAGTGAAGACAGGGGTGCTGGATGAGATGACTAGAGCATCTCCCAGTTCCAGGTACTTCAAAGAGTAAAAATGTAGCAGGAGGGCATTGCAAGTCAGGATGCTTCGGGTCTGGAATAAATAAAGCCACAAATTAAAAACAATACAATACACAAATATTGTAGAAACATTTGCCCCATTTAAAAAGTACATTTCTCAAAGAGAAGGTCACATTCGTAGCTTCATGAGGAATCAAATTAAATTAATCCCATATATCTGTGTCAGCCCTCGTACCAACAAAAGAATCGCCACTTTGAACTTGAGCCAACCACAAAACACTTCTTTAGAATCTTCTTCTTCCTTCTCAACTTTCTCATTCCGTCTGTCCCAGCTCTCGGAGTAGCGCCAGAAGAGAAGGAGAGGAATGGCAGGTAGGAATGCCCCTTGGAATCTCCACAGAGCCACATTAATAGGATCATAGTCCTTAAGGAGTTTCACTAGGAGAGCCGTAATTGAGAAGCACAGGCTGGAGAGCAGAGTGAACAGGAAACCCCGATATTTGAGCCATTTATTTCTCTCATCAATAACAAGAACCTTCTCAATTGTGACTCCAACCACGACCTTCACATCCTCTTTTTTCCCCCTTTGACAGTTGCAACTATTGTTATTCAAGCGGTTCTCCTGATGAGGAGGGATCTCAGGGGTAACTATTTTAATATCTATGTTGGGTGTCATGTTGGCTCGGAGGCACTCGTCCTGAGAGTAACTAAATGTTTATAATTATAGTAGTCCCTGAACGGATCAACGGAGGAAAGTGCTCTTGTCTGAACGGAGCAAAATTCACCAAAACTGTTTTGATTTGGATTCCTTATTGCCTTCATGGGAGTAGTCCCCTAGGATCGGTATATGTACAGGTCCGACGTAGTTGTGTCAATTGTGCTCCAATAATTAACCCTAATATGTAAATAGATGACGGGGTAAGGTAAAAGAGCTATTTGCATATTATATGCACAAGTGACAACACTACTGGAAGTTCAAGTCTTGAACAAAGACTAAATGAGGAGGAACAATGGGGGGATCTTCTTGGAAATCCCAATACAAAGTCAACACATATGAAACAATAATAATGTCAATGTCAAAACATAAACACCACACTGTGATGAAATCCAGTAAAATGTATACAGTCACGTTCACCTTAATGCCTTTGACTCAAAAAAAAATAAACAAATCAAAAATGAAGTGTCATTTAGAAACGATTGATCACATTAGCAATAGCTATCATATATCTTTTAACTCAATTTATAGTCTCGGCTAAGGTCCATTATTATTTACTTTAATGGACCAATGGTAACTTAAAGTGGAGCACTTCGTTCATGAAATCTGTCACAAATATTAAAGCTGAGAAGGTGTTAGCCCGTACAAAAAAAAACGTTTCCACCAAATATTTATGACTTGAATCACGGAGATTAATTACTATCACAAAGATGAAGATGACTCTTTAAATTGAACGGAACTGACAACTTGAACGGAATAGTAATTAAATGAAGACTGAAGTGTTGAATATAGATTGCGATTGTTTTATTTATTCTTGAAATTATAGCAAAGCAATTTTCCTCCTTGTGTAAGTAAATAATAATAATTACTGTAATGGTATATCCCGAATATGATTATTGCTTGTTTGCTGTATCTATGTATAATTACATTTATTTATTTATATTACTTTACAGTCGTAATTTATTGTCCACGTGAAGTTACACTGAAGGAAGATGCAAATCAAATCAGGCTATAAATGAGATTGAATTATTACAGGCTTTTAAGTCCTCGAAAATACGGAGAATTTTGTCTTGGGTAATTTATTTTTATGAGGTCAAATTTCCATGGGTCAACTCCCCGGCAATCAACATTTTCACGCTTTTCAAAAAATTTAAATAACGAATAGATCCTATAATTGAATGAATTATCTCCAATTTACAAGAATCAGCACGAGTTTTCACGTCTCATTAATTTATTTATAGGATGAGCTGTAAGAGCAATCTTAATCACAGGAAATGTTGATAGGCGATGCAAAAGTATGAACGCATTTTCTGATGCCCTATATGTGCAGTCACTGTAATAAGTGATAAGCAGGGTTGTAAAATACGTTGCATTATTTTCCTGTCCAGTTGAAAATGTCAAAAATAATGCATCACGGCGATTGGGCGATTAAGTGAACAAATTCAGGAATTTTGTATTTCCGGAAAACCATACGGAACAATCTGTAAGTTTCTGTCACGGGGTGAATTGCACTACAAGGCATGAAAGCCCAATCTAGAAGTTTCCCTGCATCATTTCCTGCCCGAAAAAAATGTTCAATAATTTTGATCTTTATAATTCGACATTCAGCAGCAATGATTGTCTGCATGATTCACACAGAAAAAATAATGAATGGTACTGACAATGAGTGATTGGTTTAAAAGGGTGAAACTCCTTATGTAGACGATCAATTTTAACTACTGTGTATTGGCCCCACAAAATTGAAAATTTAAGGGATGAATGTAATTTTAAAATATCAATTGTTAATTAACAGTGGAGCGCATCCGTTGAAGAAACGGCCGTAACAGTAAATGAGCTAAAGTCATTCAAGCTTGTTTTGGATCTATCGTTATTTTTCCTGCAAGTCTCCACTAACTTGGTGGGGACTGGTGACCTTGCTAGCTCTGTTCGAATGAATATTTTTGCAATCAACCATAGCTGGTTCAAACACCAAGTGAATGAATTCTTTCATAAGTCCAGTGATACAAATAAAAATCAAGCTCAACTTAAAACGTTCTAACTATACCCATTTCCTAAAAAAAAGCTATCCATAACCTTAGACTTCCTTCCCTAAATTCCTTATTCATAACTATGAAGCATTAATTTCTTCAAATAGGCATGGAAGCAGGGACAATTAACAAATTAATCACGGATTAGGGGACAAATAACCTGGGAAAGATCCGATTCTCCAAATAATCCCGGTGAAAGAGCACGGACGTCGGGCACCACCTTTTATATTTGTGATTAACAGGAATTCACTTGAGGGTTATAATTATTAATAATAAGAATTCATTTGTAACTCATATTGATAAATAATGGTTTAAATAATTTTAATGTTCGCAATTTTTATAGTGGGAATTTTTCCCTATAATAAGCTAATTACTAAAGGACCGCCTTTATAAGGGACAAAAACATGAAAGGTAAAAGTCCTTACAGTTACTATCGTATCCCTTATAGAGAGAGTTGACTGCTGCGGTCAACTCTCTCTCTCTCTCTCTCTGTCAGGGATTGTCAAGTGACACAGAGACATGAATGCAGTTTAATCTGCTGTGCTATTGCCAATAAATTCCTCGATAACGGAAGGTCAGTTGTATCACTTCCTTCAAAGATTAACTTGAATAAACCCCCCTTTAGAACATGCTACTTAACTAAGAATAGTTTGCGAGCCATGTCCACAATTGTTATCATCGGGACCTGTGTAATAGCTCCCAGGAAAATGCATCAAATGTCCTACAAACGAGTGACAAAACATGTTTTCGGAAAAGTTCTGAGTTGAAAGATACAGTTGCTGCGGATTTCAAATTACGTGAAAAATTCACTGTGGTTCAAGTCCGTGACCTCAAAAATTGACTGAGGTTAATGAAACAAATTTTGTAAAATCAGAAACAAAATTTGCTACAAACTGGGTGGGTATCAAATATTTCATGAGTTAGTCCCTTACTGTATGTGCGCTCGGGGAGAGTTAAAGGATATGAAATTCCTTGTACATATTTTGGACATGTCGAAGTTATGTAAAACATTGTAATTATTATTGATGAAATTTCACGTATTTAACTTTTTTCGTATATCTTAAACAGGTGTAAGAACGAAGGGATAAACAGCTGCGTCATTTAAGCGCTGAAGCGGGCCTACAACAATGGGTTTTGCAGGATTAGGCCATAAGTATTCTTGTACTTTCTTTATTAGTTGGTAGAAGTCATAGCAAAGATTTGTGGCAGTAAAAAAATTGAATGAGAAGGAAAGTTTTGGTACAGTGAGCACAACATATTTATCCTTCCCTGGTATGTCATATTTATGGCTCAATCCTATTTAACCCTTTCTTGGGGCCTGGATGACACTAAAATTTTAAAATTTTCTGAAATAATTTTCTCCCTTTCATATATAGCTTCTGTAAGTCACTTTGGAGGGTTTAAATCTGGCGGGGCAATATTATCATAAATAATTGCACAGAAATAAATTGGTAACACTATTACCTACAATTTAGGACATTTGCTGTAGTTCCCTGGCACATGGGCAAGAAGTTCCTCGTTATCGAAAATAGAACGTACCCGGGGAGGATAAATTTATTGTGCGAGGTATGTAAGCAATTGGAAGGCGGGATAAATTAGTAGCGTTGCGTATTGCGTTGTTGGCGCGTCTGAGTTCCAAAAATGTTATGAATTAATTTTGAAGGTAACGCGCAGGAGATAAATATCAAAATATATTAAAAAAATTTATGATCAGCACTCATGAGCAAAGTCACCAAGGGGTGTAGTGATATTTTCGCCGCTATGGTAAAACGTTCATAAAACTTTTGTGCGGGGACCTTTGTGCCTCGGGAAGCGCATAAGTCAGAGATATATATTATCATGAATTTAAATGCGAGGCAGTTTAATCTCCTGAGGTCAAATGGATAACCTGATCTTCAATTAATAGGATTGTGTCTCATTAGGTAACGTGTCGATGTAAAAAGTTTGAAATGTATGGTGATATTGGGTCGGCAGTTATCGTATGGACGGACAAGCATTCAAGTAGACATCAAGACGATAACAATAACGAACTTCGTTTCAATGCGCCCTTAAAAACGATGGAACTCGGGTGCGCCGTCATCGAAAAATAATTGAAACCAAATTCAGTTTGATGTATGTGTGCATAGGGTGGTCATTGTAATTTACCCCCTAGCCCAAAAAAGGTAGTCACACTTAATACCTGAGCCCCCCAATTCTTATCCAGAATTTATTAAATTTGTTTCATTGACCTGGGTCAATATTTGAGGTCACAGGGCCAATAAAAGTTGGTTTTTCTTCATAATGTCGATTTCTTCTGATTCTTATAGATTTCTTTCAGAAAATGTTTTGAAATTTATTAGTAGAACTTCATTTTGTTTTTCAGGGAGCTTTTTGATAGTACGTTGAGAATTGTGTACATGACTGGAAAAAAACCCGGAGTATGGTAAGAGAAATTTAGCTTGAATAATTTCAACAGTGATGAAGATGCGGAAGCGACGGGATTTCCAATCTTGCTACTTTTCACGGATGGCCCGGCGTTCATTGTTCATAAAAAATTGTCTGACAACTCTCTTTATAGAAAATTTCAATAAGTCTAATATAACCTTCCTAAGTCAATAATAATTACGGTCTCTGAACCTAAAACTGTCAAGCAGGTTGCAGTAATGAAAAAATACTTATTTTTATGACAACTCTTTAAAGTCATTCATAAACTTTGTCTCACATTTCTAGTTGCTGAGACCGGTAAAATTGGCAAGATCGACAATTCCTTCTTTTGCTAGTCTTTCTCACTTTTTCTCTCAAAGCTACCTGTAATCTCCAACCTTGCTCCGGGTCCCAGCTCTAATATTCACTGATTTTAATCGCTACTTATTCCAACTTTCTATCTCATCAATAGTTATTTGAATCATAATATCTTGGTTTCAAAAGTGATCAGTAATCTACCTGAAAATAAAAAATGTGCATCGTTTCCACATATAAAAAGTTTTTTCGAAAATAATTCCCGATTTGATCCTCGCGCAGTCAATTCAACAGACAGTCAACAATTCAGACAAATGGGTATGGCCCTGGCATGAGCTGGCCCAGTTTTTTCAAAACTAGAGCCAAACTATAGAGATTAACCTACATACCAGGATTTCAAAAGATATCTGAACCAGGGTACAAAACTTAGGGTAAAAAAGGGGCCTAAACCAAAAATTAACGAAGACCCTCAGATATTGCACTCGGAAAGACCCAAATCTATTTTGAGGCTTAGGACCAGGGTAAAAATTTTGCTATTAATCCACTCCTTATCAGAAAATCCGAACCCATAATATCTGTGCAGATTTTATAATTCTTTCACTTACAATTAGGCATGACTACAGTATTCCTCTCCGGAAATATGTTTTAACAGATTCTCATATTTTGGCTAATTTTTGGAACCATAAAAAATTGTCATGAAATTCGTCAATGTGACCAGATGTTCTGAGATATCATAGTGACTCTTCCGAAGTTACATTATACAAAACGAAATCCTCAGTAACCTCAGGAATAAAATCTCGGAAAACAAAAATTAAATGTGTCTATAATGGAGACCCATCTTTGTAGTATTTTTTGTTGTTTTGGAAATCATGAGGTTCGGACACCGCGGAGTTTAAAATACGTGTTAGATTTTGTGCGTGCGTATTTTTACAGCTGAAAACCTCATAGAAAGACGAAACAAGTGTGGATGATACGGTGAGTGCTATGACTATGAATCTTTACGGAGGAATAGGGATATTCCTGTCTTGTTTTGTGTTTTGCCCTGTCCTAATCCTCAAACTGCATATAAGAATGGAATGAGTCATAGTTGTGGCAGGAATGCGTAATGTTATTCAGTGAAGTGGGAAAGGGGAAAGGTTTGAAATGTGGGCCATATTTTGACAATAAAATGAGTTAATTTTATTTTTGCGGATAGCCGATTAAACCCTTCATGGCAGGATTCCTGTTTCCATTTGATAACTCACATGATAACTTTTGCGGGTAAGTCAGTTTTCTCTATAGTCAATTTGTTTGGTGTAAGGTCTCAAATGGGGTTTCCTGTGATATGTTCGCTATATAAAGTGTTTATGCAACATTGACAAACTAACCGTCTGTGTAAATTGTTACGAAGGTACCGTATTGAACAAATTTTGCGAGTTATTTGGAACATTGAATGTCATATTTGTGGCGGGTGTAAATTTTGCATAGACGCATTTACGTAATTTGCAATTTTTGGTTTACCATATCTAACTTATGGGTTATGGGGTACACGAAATACCATTTGGAAATTATTAGACGTGACGTAACTAGAATAATTTGTTAAGAATAAGCTTTTTCAGCTGGAAATTGTTGGACAAAATGTCTATTGTCTGTAGTTTCAAATAAAAATTGGAATCAAATGTTGGTCAAATTTAGCATTCATATTTTAGTTCGTAATGAGTCAACTGGCCTAAAATTCAGAGGGGTTTCCAGTGAAGTTGGAAATTGTGACAGGATAAACCCAATTTATGCTAAATAACAGGGCATTTACTAGTTATACTTTGGAATTTTTTCACAATTTGGATTCGGCAAGTTAAATGTAAATTAAAATATGAGCTGATTTATCCGATTCCAAATTTTTTTTAACTGTTTTGTTTGAGTAATTATGTACATTTCTCCAGGGTTGGCCATAAAATCTGTCCCCCCAAGTAGGAATAAATAAAGAGAGGGATTGATGAAATTTGCCCTAACACCCGCAACAAATTGCAGAAATAGGGGCTGAATTTCTTTGACCTTGCTCCCAAGTTTTATCGGTCATGCCCGTGATTCTCAACCTGCCTTTAGGAACATGTCAGAGAGCTTCCTGAAATGCCAATCAAGTTTCCTAAATATATGTGCTTCAAGAGATAGTTGGGGAAAGGTTTTGGTGGGGAACAAAAATAATAATTTCTGGGAGTCTTAAAAAGGTCAGACTAAGTTAGTTTTATCTGTACGACTGTGGCAGGGCTGGTCATTCGAGTCGGAATTAGAACTAAAATCGATATTTTATTCGTACTTTTTGGTATTTTTATCGAAATTGGTAGTCGTAATTTTTTTTTCAAGTAATTATTTAAATCCATATTAGTTCGAAAAAAATATCTGTATTTCAATTAGTATTCAAAATATAATTAAATACTGTATCCAATAATATCAACCATGTTGAAATAATTGGAATACGTGGATATTGCTTAGAATCAATTTATTTGCCAAGCTTTCGAACTCAATCAATATATCAATACTTAGATATCGGAAAAATTCTTGGCATATTGAAGTTAACCTCGTAAATTCAAAAAAATAAAATGATATTTTAGCCCTGTCATAACGTACTCTGTTAACTCTAAAAACTGTTTAAACAACTCGTTGGAATATAAAGATTGTCATTACTTCTGTGACACTAATTTTGTTTATAGAAATGAATTCGCTACAATCTAGGTAATCAATTAATTGGTCGGTAATTTTCTGATGTGGGACAGAGGGGTTCTAAGACTTGGGAAGTAGTACGCGAAATATTTTTCTAATAATTAATGTAGAGGTATTTTGAGGACTAGACTAGTATACCGTAAGATACTAAACGTGAATCAACAAGTCGTATGTTATGGTACTAATATAGACTAAACATAATCAATAATTGCCTTTTATAAAAATGTGTGGCATAACACTGGGGTTCTTTGCATTCATAATTGCCGAACTCAGGCACTGTCTGGCTTAAATTTAGCTGTAAAGATACATTTTCTGGGACTCTAGTAGCTCCAGGTATTAACATTTATTACTTAAAGTATTTAAATTGGATTGGAATTTATAGTCTATAATTGGATAAATTCGATTGAAATTTATAGTCTATAAATGGATAAATTAGATTGAAATTTATAGTCTATAACTGGGTAAATTGGATAGGAATTTATAGTTTATAATTGGATAAATTGAATTGGAATTTATAGTCTATAATTGGATAAATTGGATTAGTATTTATATTTTATAATTGGATAAATTGGATTAGTATTTATATTCTATAATTGGATAAATTGGATTAGTATTTATATTCTATAATTGGATACATTGGATTAGTATTTATATTCTATAATTGGATAAATTGGATTAGTATTTATATTCTATAATTGGATAAATTGGATTAGTATTTATATTCTATAATTGGATAAATTGGATTAGTATTTATATTCTATAATTGGGTAAATTGGATTAGTATTTGTAATTGGAATTTTGATTGTACAAAACAAATACATTCGAATTGGGATTGGAATCTGTTACGATTAATCTTAATCGGAATTGTATCCATATATTTTGAATACTCCAGCCCTGGTCTGTGACAACTGTGACCGAAATCATTCACCTAGCTAAATGAATCAAATTTTAGAAAATCTGGAAAAAAATTTGCCTCAAAATTAGGGAATCATATGTAAGCATCATATCTGTTAATATGGGCTAGAGGTTTAGAAGGGAAAACAAATGTTCACGATGCCCTGTGCGATATTAAATGTTCAAAATATTGACAATCCTCAATCAGTCTTGTCTAAGGCTTGCCACTTGTATGCCTAATCTTTTGGCAGCATAATGTGTAATAAACTATAATGAATGGTATTTGAGGAAAACATTATTGGATTACGGGGTTAAAGATTACGTGGGGAATAAATTGCTTTACTAATGTACAAGCTTATTTCAAAGCTCCAGTAAAATCAGTCATCATTAAAATGTTATTTATTTCCATTCAAATATCCTGTAATGTATAAACGGGAGATTATAGATAACCCCTAGATATTAACCTTGAAAGGGAAGGAAACCAGTCGAGAGGTACAACATTTTTATTCTTAGGTAGGGAAAACTAGCAAATACAGTAATACAAATAAAAATCGCGAAAAGTAAATAAATAATTCCATCGGAATTTCTTACCAGCAAGAGGGCACATGTCTTTAAGCGATTCCCTTGGGTTAAATCCACACTGTCAGGTTCTGATTGTATTTCCTCCACCTTTTTGGACCTTTTGTCATACCCTATCCACAGTCGACTTTTGAGCTGATTGCTGACCAGTATAAACGCTGCTGGAATTAAGGCTCCCTGAAACCTCCATAATGCAATGGTGACTGGATGGTATTTCTCCAGCGACTTCTCTATCACGACTGACCATGAAAATGCCAGGCTGGACGCTAGAGCGTACATGAAACCGATGAAATTCCTCTTGAACCATAATTGTTTACTCGTGTGTAAGGAACTGTGAGTAGTTCTTATAATATTTCCTACTTGATCACAAATATTTGTTGAGTGTTGAGCAAAGAAAGAGTATTTTAAGGAAAGATCGGGCTCAAAGAGACTAAAATCCGCATTAGCATTTGTTGTGGCACTATCTTCCCCAATAGACCGACAACTGGTCACTTGTTTCGCTTGAGGATTATTGTACCGGAATGGCATTTGTATGGGTTGGAAGTTTTGGAAATTTAGAATTAATTCCGAGTGCCGGAAGAAATTTCCCGGGGGTAAAGTCTTTTCCATAGTGTTGTCGTTACAGTATTCGTTTTATATCTGAGATTTGGCTTTTATACTTAACTACAATAATTATGGCACCCAAGTTGACAGTCGACACTTATGTTTCTGCGTGTAGGAACGTCCATATGGACAGAGATAGAAGGTAGAAAGATATTTAATTCAAAAGAATTCGATGGTCTTGTAAGTGAGGAAGACTCTGTGTGGGTAATTCTTTGAATTCTCAAGTCACAGTTTGTTTCAACTTCCACGTGAAGAAGAAGTAGTAAACAGGAAAGACACTTAAATGCAACTGATTACTTTTTCTTGAGTTAAAATCTGGGATTTATTTCTTGTTCAAAAATTTCAGGGCAAGTATTCTCCGCTTTGGAGGAACTTCGTGGTACTTTTGTCAATAAAAGTAATAATTAAGAGCAGGAGCGACGAAGAGAAGCCAATAAAAAAATATTTTCCACCAAGAATTCAGCTCATGAAAATAAAAATCTTTTTATCGGAATGACCCATATTTAATCACTCATTCTGTACGGAGTCAACAGTGTGGAGTATACGCACAAAAGGGAGTTGTAAATAAAATAAAAAACAGAGCTTAAGGCTGAATTCTTTTAAGTGGTCTTTTTCCTAACTTGATTGCCTTTCGCATAATGTAAACCTTCCTTGACATGGATTAACCATTGACTTTAACATGACTGTTAAAAATATATCTGCCTTCTCCCTTACGCATGTATGTATGAATAGTTATTAGCACTACCGTGTTTGCCCATTAGCCCAATGTTGTTCAATTTTAGTTTTTATTTACTTTCATACAGCTTTACTTTTTCCTTGTAACTTTTTCTGCAAGGTAGTTAACGAATGACCGGAATGGAAAATACATGTACCAATTTTTTTGGTCAGGAGTATCTTCTGCGGATGGTTACTTTCTCATGAGAATGGACATGCTGTCAATAATTACATGTTCCCACTGACAACCTATAATTAAGACATTACCAGTGTATTAATATAATTGAAACACTTATTATTAGTGAGCTACACATTTGAGTAATTGGCAAATGATGGGGGGGTAAAAATAAACTCTAGTGAATTCTGTATATTGGGGTAATTAGTGAACAGTATCTTAATTACTTTCAGAGGTAGGTGCGATGTAGATATCGTGTTGATATCTTTGTATTATTAGCTGTTGGTTGTTAATAACTCACCCTAATTGCATGTGCTATACCTTACACAGTCACGGATGTTACTTGGGTTGTGAAACCCAGGTAAAACCTTACTCACAGTGTGTCTCGGCAGGCATTCTGAGGCAATCAAAGTAGGCACTAAGAATAAACTGTATAGGGAAAGGCTTTTTGGGTACCGGCAAGATAAGTAGATATTATTTATAGTGTTTATGATTTTGCTCATTATTCCCATTGCGTGATTCCTTATCAATGTTTTCATGAAAAAAAGGTGAGTTTCATTGCTTAATTAAAGTCGGTTTACGAACTTGTACATACTACTTCAATTAAGAGAGTGTATACTTACTTTATTATGAGCATGTACCTTGCCTCTCCTCCAGAGTTTGTTGTTTTGTTTAATCGTGTGGAAATAAATAATTACATACATAGCTAATTATATTAGGGCTCACCAGCCCAATCTTCTGAGGAGCTTTCTGTTTACCAGCCGGATCCGCCACAGTGATTGAGCAATGACATTATACAGTAGCTGAATAACTGTGTGAATGATGGCTAAATATTGATACACTTGAAACTGTGGGTGTACATACCTACATATAATAGCAGAGTGCAAGCAGTAGTAATAAATAATATGTGTCCTAACATAATATTGGTTTGGATGTGTATGATCATTTTCTCGAATTGGCTTCAAATTCTGATGCACATGAGAATCTCAATTTTAGGTATTGCTGAGGAAAGGCAGGAAAAAAGAGCATTGGTCTGTTCACACCTGTTTGCAGACTCACTATGAGGCAGTAAATTTTTTAGAGGTATCTATCTACCCCTGTTGTAGTTGTGAGGTGTTTCTCTGAACTGAAGCAAGGAGAAAAATAATTGTAATGGGTTAATCTATCTTGTATTATATTTCATTCAAATTTAAATCCTCCGAAATATTTCCTCTGTCAAACTTTTGAAAATCCGGAAATTGAAATCAAAATTAGATTCCGAGTCAACACGACGGTTCGAACGAGGTATTGCACTTGATTCTATCCTTAGTGTTTCTGGATTTATATCGAGTTTTTCATACATAAGCTAAATCATACAATAGTATGATATATAGTAAGGTAAATAGTAAGGGAAAAAATCACTCCGTAGGTACATATATCCCCAAAAATTTAATCTCTCCAAAGTATGTATTTTATATACATCCTCCAAATTTAATCCCTCCCAATAAATATCCTCCAGTTGTAATCGCTCTGAGTACTCTTTTCCAAATCGGGTTGGTTATAGATACAGATACAACATATAATTTACAAAAGGACAAAAAACCATTCTATATCTGTCTTTCTGTTTCGGAGGAACGCAAATCCAAGCCTAGTTTATATCATTAGTTGGACATTCTTTCTTATCGGTTTAACTAGATCGTAGGTCAGGTCTGTTTATGTTTGTCTAGAAGCTCATTGTCAGCTTCCCTCCTTATTGCCTGTGTTCAAACCTGCTTGTGGCTGTTGAGAAATGCTCTACATGTAGATACATACGTATATGTGATCAGTCTGGTACACTATTCATTGAGGGAGACTACCTCTGTAATAATATGAAAAAAAAAGCAGTTCAATAATAATAATAATTATTATTATTATTGAACTGCTTGAGTAATTACATTATAAAAGAAGTTAATTCTATACTCTAGAAGTTTCATATACGCTTACATACATTACACACCGTGACATTTTCACATGAAATGTTGCGCTTGAGCTCTGCGTTCAAATACATATGTCATCACTCATCACCTAAATTTAATGATTTTCAAATCAAGCTTTGATGTCTGCCTTGAGGATGATTATCGTTTGTAATTTCGGTTGAGCATCCATTGCCTCTACCTTCATTATCATTTCTTCTTAGCCCCCCGTTTGGATGTAATAAAAGAATGATGACCCCCAATGTATCCATACTACAAAACGTTTCAACGATAATTGTAAGTTTTACTTTCTGGGGTTCCGGGGTGGGATCCGAATTCCTCCTGTCTGGAACCACAGTAGTAATTACTTTTCAGAGTTTCGCTGACGATACGTTGTTCGAAAGTTAAACGATTGGTAATTATTACAGTACTTACTCTTCGCATTATACTTTGTTTTAGGAGTGCGTTGATATTGATAGGGGTATCTGTTCTGACCTGACACAATAATAGTTTCTTAGAAGGGATATTATAAATAAGACGAATGTGTGCCACTAGTTCGAATACTCACGTGCGAATTCTATTGTCCAAAAATATGTTTTTATCGTACTACAAAAATTTTAGGAATTTTTAGTTCCGAATATATGTAATTAGGTGTAACTCATTGCTAGTGAGCCATTGTATATGTTTCTATGTGCGGGCTCTGCCTTAATATACCTCAACCAAAAATACGAGTGAGTGGAGCAGGAGGTGATGTGATATGTGATGTACAGCTTGTCATGGTAGTAATTACTTAATATTTAATTAATAATTATTATATATTAACTAATTTTTACTCCGTAGGTACAGTTAGTGCTGTAATTTGTACTGTAGCGAATTTTTCTATACGCCGAGTTTAAATTTATTTTGTTCTTCAATCAGATTGTTTTTGGGTTTTGTGTCTACAGTTAGTCAATGCCCGGTTTTTGAGCTTTAACGTGATTTGACACGGTTCCAGTGACACAAATCAATTCATATGTGCTCTAGAACTCTACTACAACAATCAGTTTAGCAAATTTCTAGCTTCTCCTAAATCCCTAGAACAATTCAATATAGATTGTATTGTTCCTTCGATCGCTGGTTTGTGTTTGTTCTAGTTTTATATATTTAGAGAACGGCTATTGTATGCTTTGTGTCGTGAGAAAAACAGGAACAAACTAAACGAGTTCAATGTTACATTACTACTGACAATAATATGTGGTTACCTGGTTGATCAGAAAGCGTTCGTGCTGATACCTTGTTCGAATATACCATGTGATAATTGTTGTGACATGATCAACGATTGTCGCATCATCAAATCTAGCAACGTTGCAACTACATTCATTTTAAATATTGCTTCTTATAGTAACTGAAACTAAACCAATAATGTAATATATTTGAATTTTTGTGTGGGAAAAATGTAGCTGAAAATTGTATATTTGCTATATGGGCGTTATAAGGGAATTTTTCCTTGTACATAACAAGGGACAAAATATTGCAAAATATTGCTCACACATGATTTGTCTGTTTGCTGTCAGTTACGTGTTTTAATGAGTTGGTAGTAACAGCATTTTTGCGTTCTTTCTCATTGATCACCCCGGACTATATGTGCGTTTAATCTTGGATTTCAGAGAATTTCCTAGGAAATTGTGGGCGGGAACCTAACATGGCTTGTACTAAATAAAAAGAGTTACATATGCATTGAAGCTGATTTCCTAAATCAGTGTTAGATAATTATATTTATGTATGAGTGCATCAAAATCAGCTCATATTTTAATATTGGTGGCTCTACCAGAGCTGATAACTACAGTATGTTTTCTTTGTTGTCCATGCAGAGAAATTGCAGTTGGGGTTAGAAGAGGACTGAGGACGTTATTCTGCTGTGAACTGTGAAGCTAATCTTGATGTTGGGACAAACTATCCTCCGCTGATTAAAGAGGTTACCAATGAGCAGTTTTGAAACTACTGTCACTTTTGAGTTGGGAAAAGGGCAGG